>CM039621.1:8823024-9088574 GCA_022457165.1 Juglans mandshurica | reverse complement strand
TATCAAGTAGCTGTGATTTTATTTGATTATGAAAATAAAAATAAAAAAAAAGTATGAAATTGAAAATGTGGAGAGTTGGAAATTATAAAAATAGAAATAAAAAAAGTGGAGAGTTGAAGATTATAACAAAGTAGTCTACCATGTAGTTGTAGTTGTGATTTTATTTTATTTGTTGGGGAGAGTTGGAGATTATGAAAATAAAAATAAAAAATTATTTAAAGAAATAAAAAAATTGTATTAAAAAATATAGTTAAAAAATAATAATATTTTATTATTATAAATAATGAGATCATTAATTCAATATAAATTCTAAATTTTGAGTCATTAATTAAAAGTTAAAAAAATCTCATATTAGTCAAATTTTGACTCGAAGATAACTAATCCAATGAAATGATCTTTAAGCTGAGTAAAGAGTCGCTCGCCTCTAATGGACTGCTTTTTAATATTTTTTAAATTAAATTATATTACGTTGGAGTATAAATAAATTTTTTTAAAAAATTATTCTATATAAATAGAGAGAAAATATATTTGTAATTATAAATTATGTAACCATCACGTAATTACTTTAAAAAAATAAATAAAATATGAGATTCACATGAAAAAAATAAATTTTTAATAATAAATATACTTCTAAAATTACTCATAAATATATTAACTTAAATTCTACTGTAAAACACACAGCACGTGATGTCCATCTATTATTTCTTTCTTTGACACAAAAAACTAAAATGAAACGTGCTGTCTCTGTACGCAAGAACGAAAAATAATAAAAGAACGAAAAACAGCGGACGTAAAGTACAAAACATTGCATTGGTAAGAGCAGAAGCGACGCAAATAGGGAAGAACCGAAGAAGCTTACCCAAGAGCAGAAGCGACGCAACCCACCACCCGTCGAAATATAACTCATATCTTGTTTGCAATACTAATAGGAGAGAGACCAAATACCTCCCTCTCTCTCTCTCTCTCTCTGGATATTCTTCGTTTTCGTCGCCGGCAATGGATTATTCTCCGAAGTTGTTCTTGATTCGTTTCAGAGCTTCCGCGAATTCGTTCCTATCGGAATACGAGCCTCTGGCTCTGCTTCTCGCTCCCCTCCTCGCTTTTCTCGTCGCTCGGACGCTTCAATCATTTCTCGGTGTGGTTCACGAACGAGGACTCAAAGCAACCTTCATAGTGTTCCTCATGAGCCTCCTCAAGTGATTTTTTTCGTTCATTTGCTCTTGATTTTTTGACAATTTGTTTAGCTAGTAATTACTGATCTAATAATAGACATGCTTTTGTTTTTTTTTTTTTTGGTTTTTTTTTTTTATGTTTATTAATTGAAAAAAAATAACAGGTTGGTTCCTGGTGTCAAGAATTACATCGATGCTGAGAAACAGAAGGTCAATAATCATTTATCTGAATTAATTTTAGTTTTCCATTCATTAATTCATCACTTGTTTCATGTGTAGATTTATGGGTATTCGAATTTCTGTCACTATGTTTGTTCTGTGTCCGTGGTCGTTGTTTCTGAAGTGAAAATTAGACAAATTGTTATGCTGCGATAAATGAAACGAGATCAAATAACACTGAGACCATACGAAACACGAGAATTTCACTGGATGAAATTTCAATGCTGCTTGTTTATGTGTATTAATGCATAGCTATTTTGCCTATTTCACTGGACACTGTGCCTTATTTTTAGACAGTAAAATCTTAACCGTTAAAAAAAATTAATTATGATTTTAAGGATTCCGTGGATTTACTCCTAATTACTCAGTTTAAGTTCTAAAGTGTTAGTAGGTCTTGGACGGGTGGATCCAAATCAAAGGTCTGACCTCTCTCTCTCTCTGCGCCATAATAAGGGTTTAAGCATTTATATTGATTTTGTGGATGCCATGGTTGGTTCAATGAGCAGGTTGTGGATAAGTTACAATCTGGTGGTAAATCTAAGCGAGATGGTTGGAGGACCGAGCTGCCGAGGGCAGGTTTGGGAGTTGAGGTCATAGAGAAAATGAAAGATGAGAAAAGAAATGATGTGGTTTGGCAAGGAAAATGCTCTGGTACAGTGTATGTTAGCAACTGTTAGCATGGGATTCTATGTAGGTCTTTCACTTAAAAAATTTGAAACATTTGTGATTAACAAATTATGGATTCCTTTTGCAGCTACATTGGAGGAAGTGAATCTGAAGGACATTTTTCTCTGATTAATGAGGCATGCTCAATGTTAGTAAGATATTGTACTCTTGTGATCATCAGTTTACGAATCCTTTTCTTTTTGCTTTCTGTTTTTAGGCTCCTCCAAAACCAAAATTCACTTGTCGAAATTTGTCAGTGCAAAGACTGTACCCATATTAGAGGGGGAGCTCAAAAGTAAACATATATGTTCAGCTCGCAATGCTTTCTCCCTAATTTTTCTACACTTTTGGTGTCCCCAATAAACAATGGAACAAGCAAAGTCCTAATTGCAAACTACCCTTGACAAGATAATAGTCGTTTATACTGATATGCAACTGCAAGCAAGGGTGGATGTGAATTTAGAGAGTCCAATGAGTGCAACAAAATGCCTCCTCTTGCCTTTTCTGAACCATTAAAAAAATGTTGTGAATTTTGACCAGAGGTCACTTTGTATTCTCTGTTGCAAAATCTTCATCGTTGGTTTAAATGTAAAGTCAACCTTTTGACCATTTTATATTAATCAGAACCCCTAATTATTAGGGGTGTGCAAAAACCCGTCCCACTGACTCCATACCGACTCCACACCATTGGAGTTGGAGTCGGATTTTTCATGTTAATGTTGATTTTTCCCTACCTTGCCGGTTGTGTTTGCCGCATAAAGTGTGTTAATGTGTGAACAAAGTGCGAATTAACAACTATCCATCCTGGCAAAACCCTAACAACTTGTGTTCTTTGCTCTCATATCCTCATCAGCTTCATCTGGTCGCCATTTCTTCTCTCTTCTCGGCTCTGAGTAAAGTGTGTTTATGTGTGAACAAACCCTAGCAACCTACCTTCCTGCTTATGTTTGCTGCATAAAGTGTGTTAATGTTGATTTTTCCCCTCACAGGGAGGATTCATTATTCTTTGCAATGATGAGTCTGATAAGATCTGTTCCTTCCCACCCTTTATGGTGAAAAAAAATCCTATATCTCTCATTATGACTTGGTTTTAATCGCTTTTCAGGTTTGCACATACCAATCCATTGCATTTGGATGTATTCCCAAGCGTAGTACGGTTTGAAGCAGAAGTGGTTGCAATGACAGCTGCACTGCTTGGCAGTAAAGAAAAGGGTTCGGGAGGACAAATATGTGGAAACATGACATCAGGTGGAACTGAAAGCATATTGTTAGCCATGAAATCATCACGTGACTACATGAAAACCAAGAAGGGAATTACAAAACCTGAAATGTATGTCGGTTGCCCATACCTCAATTAGCTTTCTATTGATCTGGAAGTTACTTATATTTATTGTTTTCTTTCTGAGCTCAGGATAATACCCGAATCTGCACACTCAGCATATGACAAGGCTGCACAATATTTTAACATCAAGCTGTGGCGTGTCCCTATAAATAAAGAATTTCGAGCAGATGTCAAAGCGATTAAACGACATATTAACCGAAACACAATTTTGGTATTTAGTTTATAGACCTAGCTCTGATTTTACTTTCTCTTGAATATTTCTTCTTGAATCTTTCGTGGTACATTTAATCAATTTTAGCCTTCTTGTTCCATACCACCCAACCCCCTCCCCCCCCCCCCAAAAAAGAAAAAAACAATTTGGTTTGCCATCTTGAGCGGGTTGATGCTGATTTTCCAACATCAAAGTTTTTGTTTGCTACTTGAACTGACCTAGAATTTTTTGTCCTGCAGATTGTTGGATCCGCACCTGGGTTTCCTCATGGCATCATTGATCCTATTCAGGTATGCAAGGACCTAACTTGTTCATGTAATTTATTGTCTCTTTTAGGTCATTTAACAGCCGAATTGAATGATCTGAACAATTTCTTTTATAGGAGCTTGGTGAATTAGCTACTAGCTTTGGAATTTGTCTCCATGTTGATCTTTGTCTTGGTGGCTTTGTACTACCTTTCGCTAGGAAACTTGGGTATGGCAGCATGTTTCTTTCTTTCTTTTTCTTTTTAATTAGCTCAGTAAATCTTTTGATGGTTGCTTATTATGCCACCACTCAATGCATCATCACATTGACCACTCAACAATAGTGTGCCTGCCAGTAAACAATATTTAAGAATTGAGCTGTACAGGTTGACATGTTTGTGCCACCAATTTTAGGGGCCATTGTTTCACATATAATGCTGCAATATGAACTCCCTCTCTCTCTAGCACACACTTTTCACTAATGAAGAATGATGTTTAGACCCTTTACCACGCCTAAAGGGTGGTGAATAAGTGTGTAACACAAGCTATGGATATTAAAAAGCTATCAAGAACTAAGTTTAATAGACTAGAACCGTTTTTTTTTTTAAAAAAAAAAGCAGTTACATATTTAATATTTGTTCACTAGTAACCACACAGAGCATCAACGGATTCTTTATTTAGTTTTTTGATAAGTAAAAGTATATTAATAAAAGAATAGGCAAAGCCATGCTCAGTACAAATAATGCCCTAACTACGTAGGAGCAATAGATACAAGGAAATCATGGAAATCTTGGCCATTAAAATTAATGGCAATGGCCCAAGTACAAAGAGTTCTAAAGAATAAAGCTTTAAGTTCCTTCATCGATCTCTCTTTGTCCTCTAACGTCCGTTCATCGCACTCTTGCCACACACACCACATGATGCAAATAGGAAGCATTTTCCATACAGCCTTGATTTGTTGATTACCTCTTAGATCTGTCCAACTAGCCAGCATCGCCACTACTGTCTCGGGCATAACCCAACCCAAGTCTAGTCTACTAAATACCTCGTTCCATATCCCTCGAGCTACCTCACAATGTAGTAAAAGATGGTCCACTGATTCACCCTCTTTCCTACACATGCAACACCAATTTGCGATGATCACCCTTCGTCTCCTCAAATTATCCGTTGTGAGGATCTTACCCAGGGAAGCGGTCCACACAAAAAACGCTGCTTTGAGAGGTGTCTTATGTCTCCAAATCCTTTTCCAGGGGAACTGAGTTGGAAGCTCTTGTGACAGAGACTTATAAAACGTGCGAACCGAGAACAAACATTTACCTGTAGGTATCCACCACAATAAATCAGCAAGCTGGTTACTCGGTTTGAGTGAATACAAGAAGCTGAAAAAAGCTGCAGAACTGTCCATTTCCCAATCATGTACCACCCGACTAAAATTGATATTTCACTAGATTTGTTCCCCCACTAGCACCATGACTTCCGCCACTGAGACATCCTTGGCACTTGCAACCCTGAAGAGAGTAGGAAATAGATCCTTTAGAGCACAATTATTGCACCAAGTATCAAACTAGAATTTGATCTTGACCCCATCTCTTAGACAAAATCTTGTGTGGCGAGAGAAGACCCCCCATCCTTTTCTTATATGTTTCCACAACCCCACTCCATGTACCCCTCTCACTTCATTGGTACACCATCCCCTCCATAGGCTACCATATTTACTCTTAATCACCAACTTCCATAAAGTTTCTGGTTCTTTATGGTATCTCCACAACCATTTTCCAAGTAGCGCCCGATTAAAAATTCTCAAATTTATAATGCCCAAACCACCATTAGAGAGAGGACTGCATACCTTCTCCCACTTGACTAAGTGAAATTTAAACTCCTTGTCTATTCCACCCTACAAGAAATCCCGTTGTAGTTTCTCAATACGAAGTGCCACACTTGCTGGAATAGGGAACAAGGACAAAAAATAGGTCGGTCGGTTAGATAACGTACTCTTTATCAGGGTAATCCTACCACCTTTCGACAGGTACATTCTCTTCCAGCCTGCTAATCGACGCTCTACTTTCTGAATCACTGTATCCCATAATGAAGCCACTCTCGAGGCAGCCCCCAACGGAAGACCAAGATATGTCATAGGGAGTGAGGCAATCTTACACCCCAGAGTATTAGCCAACTGTCTTATATGCTGAACACCTCCAATAGGCACCATCACCGATTTGTGCACTTTCAACCCATAAACTGCTTCAAAACAAAGTAAAAGGGCCTTCAAAACTCAAACCTGATTGTGGTTTGCCTCACAGAAGATAAAAAGTGTCATCTGCAAACAATAAATGTGAAATATTAATAAGTCCCCCACCCGGGGATCCAATCAAGTAACCAATCACGCCCATTAGCGACTAGGGCTGAGGTCATTTTGCTCAAACCCTCCATTACAATAACAAAGAGTAATGGGGACAACGGATCGCCTTGTCTTAGACCTTGTGTGCTGTTAAAAAAACCTGTTGGGCTTCCATTTATTAGAACTGAGAATTTCACTGTAGATATACTCCAACGGATCCATGATCGCCATCTCTCCCCAAAACCACACCTCCCAAGAAGGTCGAGTAGAAAGTCCCAATTAACATGGTCATACGCGTTCTCCATGTCTAGCTTGCATATAATCCCTGCATTGCCAGCTTTCATTCTACTGTCCAGACATTCATTTGCAATAAGGACTGCATCTAAAATCTGTTTATCCTTTACAAAAGCATTTAGAGGCTTTGAGATTATCTTTCCCACTACCTCACTAAGGCGATTCGCAAGTACCTTGGAAAGAATCTTGTATACCCCATTTACAAGACTAATGGGTTGGAACTCCCTAATCTCTATAGCCCCAACCGTCTTTGGTTTCAAAGCAAGAAAAGTGGCGTTTAGGCTTTTCTCAAATTGTCCAGCCGGATGAAACTCTTGGAACACTTTCATGAGATCATCCTTTAATACATTTTAACATGTTTGAAAGAAACCCATAGAAAACCCATCAGGACCCGGAGCCTTATCTTTAGCCATGTTCAAAAATCTCGACCTCCTCAAAAGGTCTATCCAAACGGATACCATCCATAGGCCCAATGGAGTCAAATACTAGCCCATCGGGCTTAGGCCACCAACCCGCCTGCTCGGTAAGTAGTTGTTCGAAAAAACCAACTACATGATCATTAATCCTCTACTCATCCTTACAATCTGCCCCATCAATCTTCAACATCTCAATATTGTTAGATCTCTTGTGAGAATTGGCTACCCTGTGAAAAAACTTAGTACATCGATCACCTTCCTTCAACCATAACACTCTCAACTTTTGCCACCACGAAATCTCTTCTAATAGAACGATCCTCTGAGATTTGCAACCAGCACTAGCTTTTGAGCTAATTCCTCCTGTGTTAAGGTCCTAGACTCTTGTAACCTTTCTAGCTCATGGATCTCCCTTGTCTTGCTTTTCTTGTGTTCCCCAATGTCCCCAAAAGACTGCCAATTCCAAAGCTTTAAGTCTTGTTTTAGAGTTTTCAATTTACCCGCAAACGTGAAACTGGGAATACCCTATATTTGATAAGATGACCACCACTGTCTGACCTTATCCATAAAACCTTCCGTTTTCAGCCACATGTTTTCGAACTTAAGTACCGACGTCTTCTTTGAATCCCACCACAGTCCAACATGATAGGCCAATGGTCCGAACACAGCCGAGGCAATCTCTTTTGCCAAACCTTCGGAAAATGACTCTCCCACTCCGGGGAAATTAAGAATCTTTCTAACCGAGATCACGTCTGATTATTGGCCCACATACATAAATCCCCTGCCATTGGTAAATCCACTAAATTCAACTAAAAAATGCATTCCGAAAAATCTGACATTGCTGGACGCATTCTTCTATTGCCAAAACACTCACTGGGAAATCTTGTTACATTAAAATCTCCACCAATGCACCATGGAAGATCCTACCAACTATGCACTCCAGCTAGTTCATCCCACAATACACTACGATTGTTGTCTGAATAGGACCATATACACCTACAAAGGCCCACAAATAACCATCTGATACACTCTTAAAGGAGCATGCTACCGAATTAACCGAATAAACTCGTCCATTTTCTCCACCACCCGTTGGTCCCACATCACCAACACACCTTCTAAGGCCCCGTTAGCTGCCAAATATACTCAATCCACATGTACGCAGCTCCATATACTTCTTACAATTTTTGTAGTAATAACTTTCAACTTCGTCTCTTGTAAGCAAACAAAATTTGCCTTCCACCCTCGCAGCAAGTTTCTTATTTGAAGATGATTACTAGCCTCATTTAGTCTGCGAACATTCCACGAGATGATTTTTGGTTTCATGTGGGATAGACCAGCCCCTTCCCTGTAGTCCTATCCCTACTAGAGCTACCTTCAGAGTTCATGGACCAATTAAGCCTCCTAAGTTCACGTTGTTTCTTGGATCCAACTTTCTTTTGTTGTTGGTGACCCGCTTCGATAGCGGTGAGTAATGCCATGACTTGGTCCTCGTAGCTTTCACATTTTAAACCCACCAATTCCTGAATATCCTTCACTGTGTTAAACACCCAGTCTGATACACTTGACTGATCTGGAAACAAACACTTCAAAGGGATAGGGTTCTGCATTCGAAAATCCGACTGTTCCTCCAAGTTCTCTTCCCTGAGCACCAAACCAACTTCCCCAATAGAGTCGCTAGACACTTGAATAATCTTCTAGGAGTTCTCCTCATCTGAAAGAAATAAATCTTCACTGACCTAGTCCCCTTTGTCACTATCTCCCAATAAAACGATGTTGCTGGGCAACTCAGGAGTGCTTGCCGGACCCTCGTCTCCTCCCCCACGCTCCGTCGGCATTTTCTGTGCACTCCCCAGAGGAAGAAAAACACTCGGTGGTGGTGGAAGATCCACCTCCAACTCTGTCGGCGTTTTCTGTTTCTCCTGCAGAATCAAACCAACCTCCGATTGCTCCACCACCTTCATCGGCGTTTTTTGATGTTGTCACGATTAAGACTCCGACAAGTCCACCACCCTCTGGTGGCAGCGCAACGACAACTCCAGCAGAGGAGGCCTCCCTCCACTCTTGCCGGGCCTTGGGCTTGGGCCCAGGCCTATCAACCTAGCACTTGGTTTGATAGCCTCTTTGCTCGTTAGAAATTATACGGGCCTGGGCCAATTTTGGCCCATCGTGGCCCATTCGAAGGCTTGAGGTCCTTAAAGGCCCCTGGACAGCTTGTACCCCCACCCCCCCCCCCCCCCCCCCCCAAAAAAAAAAAAAAAAAAAAAAAAAAAAAAGAGGCCCCATTTCATTCCTCTCCTTAATAGCCTCGACACGCTTCATCACCTTAGCCACCTCCCCCTGCAAATTCCCCAACTGCACCTGCACCTCCCTCACCATGCAGAGAACCTCCCGCACGTCACTGTCGGCTTCTCTCTCCCGAAAAGGACCACAAGGGGCTCGATTGACATCACCATTAGACCCTCCCCTGCCGACCCCAGTTCTCGGCACCCCAAAGGCCCCCGCCGGAGAGAGAGCTTCTTTGTACGATTTCGAGTACACCTCTTCCCCCCACTTCCTCATCTGTACATCACCAACAGACCCAACTCTGCTTTTGTCCATCTGAGTAACCTCCCTCATTCTTCTCCATCCCCTTCCCCCCTCTTCTTCAGGAATAAGAATGAAACTATGATGACCCCCTTCACCGTACACTGCCACCTCCAAGAATCTACCCTGGTTATTTGAGCATCGCTGAGCAATGAAACTCTGGTAACCCTCCCTTATTGACGAGTAAAAATCCTTCCTTTCACCTATCGCACTATCCTCCAAAGCTCTCTCAAGCCAATGTGCAGTGCCCAGCCCCAACAAAAGCTCCTGCTTGAACCTTCTACCTCTCTCAATGATACGGACTAGACTACCTTCCCTTGCGACAGAGAAGAGCTTAGATTCAATCACAAGCTCCCTTGTACATCCCATCTTAAACCAGCGTCGATGTAGCAAAGGAACTAGCTAACCACCATCCTTGATGGCAAACAACAAAAGTTTACTTTTTCGCACATGTACGGAGAGAAAAAAAGGAGCAAGGAGCTCAACAACAGAATTATGAAAAAAAAAAAATTACTATTTGAAGATTTTTTTTAAAGTAATAAGAGAATTTTATTGACAAGTAAATAGGCATAGTCCAAGTACATAAGAAGTATACAAGAGAAAACACCTAAATACAAGCTAGGAACTATAATAGGCTAAAATCAAATCATGAAGATTATATCTCCATTCAACACAAGAGCTTTAGCCCAAATACACAAAGTACTAAAGAAAAACTCCCTAAGTGCTCCCATCGAACGTTCTTTATCTTCCAAGCACCGCCCATTCCTTTCTAACCATAAGCACCACATCAAACATGAAATAATCATCTTCTATATGGAAACAATGCGACTACTCCCCTTAAAACCTTGCCAACATGCTAAAAGATCCACCATTTGCTTAGGCATCACCCAAGCAATACCCGTCCTACCAAATATCTCATCCCACAAAGACTTTGGCCACCTCACAATGAATAAAAAGATGGTCAACAGATTCACCATCTTTCTTACACATGAAGCACCAATCCACAACAAATAATCCACACCTTCTCAAATTATCTGTGGTCAATATTTTTCCAAGAGACACCAACCAGCTGAAAAATGCAACCTTACTAGGCACTATCGATCTCCAAATGCACTTCCAAGGGAATTTATTGACACAATGACAAGTTAACACATTGCAAAAGGAGCTAACCGAAAATCCGGAATTACCAGTGTGAATCCACAGCAAGCTGTCCTCACTTCCCTGCACAATCTTCATATCATATAGTATTCCAAAAAAAATCAGAAACGGCATTCACTTCCTAGTCATGCACATCTCTAATAAAGTATACATTCTTTCAAAGATTATTGTTTAAAAAATGGCATTCACTATTTGAAGATTGACCATTTGAAGATTTACTTAGAATTAATCCTATTACAAAATCGCTGCAACCATCTCCTTCCCCAAAACCTTTATAAGAGCAAGATGGTACTTGTACTTCACGACCCATTTGCCCCTACTGCAGTAGCAGTCATAACTCTTAACAATTTTTCAAACTTAATTTCTTATATTGGAACTACAGTGGCTAAAGATCATATTGATCACAAATTTTACCTTTTTTTGTTTCTCTCTTGGCTCATGTTAATGATGGCTACTCTAATGAATAGACGTCTTTGAAATTGAGAGAGATCCTTATATAGGTCTTGGGTGGAAGACCCTAATTTCAAAACACAAAATCATGGACCTGAGAGCTCCAGTTGCGACATCATGACAGGCTGTTGATGGGATGCTGACACCTACTTTTTGTTCGATTGAGAGTCCCACGATAGATTTAGTGAATTCTCTGGATGTCGTTGTTTTGAGCTGTCAGGACAACTTGTTGACATGACATTATTTCTCATAGAAGTTTGCGGATCTCTAGTTCAAACAATCCCTAACAAAAATTTGATTTCTAATCATGGTTTTGGACTCCAAGTTTTGCCAACACTGCAAAACTAACAGATGTGAGGTGTATGTTTTTCATTGTTCTTTTTTTGCCCCCTTCTTTTTGCATACACATTCCATAGAGGACAAGCTATTAAAAGAATTGCATTCGGATTCTCAAAATTTCTTGCTAGGCTTCTCTGGAAATTATAGGCTCTCTTCAGTATGGAATAAGTTCACGTTTTTATTTCCAGGTACCCGATTCCACCTTTTGATTTTTCTGTTAAAGGAGTGACCTCAATATCTGTGGATGTGCATAAATACGGCTTGGCTCCCAAAGGAACAAGTGTAGTTCTGTATAGAAATCATGACATGAGAAAGGTAACCTAGGATGTGCATAAATAAATTTCTGTCACTCAGTTTTTCCAAATTGAAATCCCAAATTGTATTTAACTGTATTCCTTGGATGTATTTGTAAATGGGTAAATGGCACATGTTCTATAAATTATATTGAATACTCTGACATTTCAGAGGTATCAAGTTTTTTGTATTTAAAAAAGAGTTATGTCACTCTATTTTTACTGCTTGGTTTAAATTCTTTCTAATATGCATTTCTTTCATGTTGTTTTGTTTGTGGAAATGCTGGTTTTTCTGGCTTCCTATTTTCCAACAGCATCAATTTGTTGCTGGTAAGTATACACTCCTTTTTTTCCCAGAAAAGAAAAGCCTTGCAAAATTTCTACTTTAATCTATTTCCTTTTATTTCTCCTGTTTTTATCATTAGAAGACTATTGACCAATCAGTGGCGGAACCAGCAATTTTTTGGAGGGGGCCCAACTTTTCTATCGTGTGACACATTTATGTACAATAAAAAGAGATTAAAAAAAAATCATAAAAACATAACCATATATAAAATTAGATCTTGATAATTTGCTACATACACAGAAATAAAATTCTTAAAACACAACTTAAAATATGTTTTAGATTTCTGACGAGAATATTTCATGGAATAATATTCATCCATTATTTTTTAGTAATGAAATATTTAGAATTTATTTTCTTCATAAAAACTATCAAGTGATCTTTTAGAGCATCCTCATTGGCTTGGCCAAATTCATCTTTAAAATTTAGCCAATATCACACTTTTTTACATTTGCCTATTCCATTTAAATTCAATCCTCACATTGGATTATCCATTCACTCTCTATATAATAATAAAATATTATTAATTTAATAATTTTTTGATTTAATTTATTTTTATCATATTTTGTATCTCTACCAATTAAATGTTAATAATAATTATATTATAATTAAATTAATATTAAAAAAATCATATTTTCAAAAGTCATTTAATGTTAATAACAAAAAATATTTGATTAAACTCATTTAAAAAGTTATCTAAATTTCTTAATTACAAACCAAATAGTATTTTTGTTTGGAGTGAGAAACTAATATTTTAATGTTTGCTTGGAGTGAGAAATTAATATTTTAATATTTGGTGAATCAATTGTGGTTCTCCATCTTTGGCCAACCACTGTAGCAAAAGTTTAAATTATTTTAGATTTGCCCAATTCAAGGTGAGATGTTTTTGATATCAATTATACAAATTTTAGCCAACCTCCTCATTTGGCTAAGCCAATGAGAATACTCTAAGAAGGTCATTTTTCATTCTAGTATGTAAGCTAGTTTATCAAGTTTCATGTAAAATTTAGATATTTTCATATCACATTAAACATATAATGCTATAATTGAGACCTTACACAAATTTTTTGTTGCTCAATGAAGTTTAGAGGATAAAACCTTTCAACTATTTTTCATATAGATCATTGACCTTAAATGATTTTTCTTGTATTTTCACTTTGGATTTCATATTTAAGAAGCCAATATTGTATAACAAAAAACTTTGGGATTCATGTTAATAAGTTTGTTATTTCTCCTAAACTTAGTTTTAAGTTAATTTTGGTGAGGCCATATCCTTGAAAATAGATAATATATAGAAATTATATAAAATTTTGGGACTATAGGAAAAAAATTGGAGAGAGATATTTCTAGGTATATTGAAATTTTAGAAAATTTTAGAGAGCATATGGGGATTATAAATTTTTTTGGGGGGCCATTTTCTATATTTATAGAATTATGAATAAAATCTAGGGGGTGTTTTTGAATTTTCAAAATATCCTAAGCACATGCCACTGTGACCAATCTATGTTGAAATGGACTCGCAATGTAAGGACTAGATTCAAACCACACTGGAGGAATTTTTCCACTTGAGTGATAATTGGAAATAGTATTGTGAATATTGCAAAGCACACACTATATAGCGTCTCTATCATTTGAATATAAAAACATGAGGGTGATTTTTTAATTAATTCTGCATGCTTAATCAACTATAATATGCAAATACAACAAGTATTGAGAGCCATGTTACAAAAACGAATTAGGGCCTAGTGTATTTCATAAGCAAAAGCCATTGTGGAGGGAAACGTGTTCTATTTGGTTGGTGGAGTTAATTTATAAATTCTAGAACAACTGCCCTTACAGATTTACTTGGTTCTGAAATATGCTGATGGCACGTAATCTCTCTCTCTCTCTCTCTCTCTCTCTCTCTCTATGTGTTATCATGTTGCAGTTACTGAGTGGTCAGGAGGGCTGTATGTATCTCCAACAATTGCTGGGAGCAGGCCTGGTGGCTTGATTGCTGGGGCTTGGGCAGCATTGCTGTCTTTGGGGGAAGAAGGTGAGAGAGTAACCCTTATCACTTTCAAACTTGAAGCTATGACGTGTTATTTTTATATTTGCCAACCAAACATTACACCAAATGCGTGGCTTCTGGGCTGACTGTAATTCCAATGTTCTTTAGGATATTTGGAGAGCACGAAAAGGATCATGGAAGTGTCAAAGAGAATACAGAAAGGGTATGTGTTGTTTTCACCTCTGTTTTTTGCTACTTTGGTTTTGGAGGGGAGAGGAGGGGAGGGAGATGATATTTTGATTTTGAAAGGAAGAACCTCTCTGTGTAGGATAAAGGAAATTCCCGAGTTATTTATTATTGGAAGGCCAGATATGACAATTGTGGCATTTGGTTCTGACGTTGTGGATATATTTGAAATCAATGATGTCATGTCATCCAAAGGTTGGCATTTGAATGCGCTGCAAAGACCCAACAGGTATTTTCATTTTTACTTTTTTAAGGCAAGAAAATAAGAACTGACATGTCAGTGCTTAACTCGCAGCCTGGTATGGGTTATATAAATGATTTGCCTCTTACTTTGAATTGGGTGGATGATCCTAATGGGTGGATCATTTTCTAGTGACTAGTCCGAAATGTATCTGGCTGTATATCAGTGTTTCCATGTGATTTTTTTAGAGTTATGTGGTAATCATGTTTTGAGCTTTGGATTTATTTTTGTTCCCAAGACTAAAATTTTTATTACTCTTTGCTTGAATCAGCATTCATATATGTGTGACTCTTCAACACGAACCAATAGTTGAGGATTTCCTCAGGGATTTGACGGAGTCCGTGAAGACTGTAAGTTTTTCTTACATTGAAAAGATGCTTGGCCATATTGGCCCTTTGATTAGAGCCCGATATGAAGTATAAAATCCATTTTAGTTTATACTGCTCGAATGTAAGGGCATAATTATGTACTGATCTCAGGGAGTAATTTGGGGCTGTATGATGTGTGATGCAACAATCTATATTTACTAGATTATTTTTTCTTTAATTTCGTCTTTCAGGTGAAAGAAAATCCAGGTCCAATAAGTGGAGGTCTAGCGCCCATATATGGCGCTGCAGGGAGAATGCCAGATAGAGGCATGGTGCAGGAATTGTTGGTCAATTACATGGACAGTACATGCTAGAAGCAGTCCCTAAACCTTAGTTTGGCTCTGTCTGTTTCTCAAAGTGTTGATTTGTATAATAATTCTTTGGCTTAAGTATAAAAAATAATGGTATTGAATAACGTACTTACACTGTTTGATATCCTTCACTTCTACTAGGTTTTATTGCTTTGAATTAAGAGCTTTTCCAGTCCTTGCCAACAAGTGGGGCGAGAGAAAGTCAGTCTCCCTTGCATTGATTTACAACTCAGGCATGTACAATGGGCGCAATATAAATTTATTAGTATGTTATTATTAATGTTGAATTTTAAAATTCTCAATCGCATTAGCTGATATGACAACTTTTAAATAGTTTTATAAGTTATTTAAATGAAAAATCACTTAAAATGTATTAAAATTCAACCCTTACAACTCATGTCGAGCCTACTTTAAAGTAAAACTTTTGGGCATTAATAAGGTACCGAGTTATTCTCAAGTATACTTCATTATTATTCATTTTTTTATTATTACTTTTTTCATACTTTTTACTATTATTCAATATTTTATCATTACATTTTTACTACTATTTATAGAATATCTCATAATATCTCGTTATCCAAATGCAACCACATGATCCCAAGTGGGTTACCAAGATGACATGTATCTATCAAAGAGTTACTAAGATGACAAGATATAATATTAAGATTGGCTATAAATGTCCAAATATTAAAGCTATACGCTGCATTAGGCAGATAATCATGCCACAATGGCCGAATTATGATTACTTTTAAACAGATGTACCTTACACTTAACATTCACCACTCACAAACAGATCTATAAGAGGTGCGCCTCTTTTTATTTATTTCTTCAACTCAAGCTCATTATAACATAATAAGGAGATCCATACAAAGACGATATCACCACACAACTCAATTGCTGCTTCTGCCTCTTTTTAGAGCTCCAGCACTAGGTCTACAATGCAAACAAAATTAACTGAATCACTATTATATAATTTAAATAATTAAATTTACCTTTTTCCATGAGTATAAGTTTTTTCGAATAAATGGTGATTTAATACAGCCCTGGTCGACCATATTACTAGGCTTGTGTTTAATGTTCTTTACTGAAATCGTTTTGTACTCTAATGCATTCGTTATTGAATCAAGAGGACAATGTTTCAACATGGGATTGTAGACAGTGATATGAACACAATGAGTGGTTCATTTTTTTGTGACAACCTCAATGTTAGGGAAATTGAGGATTTTATCTGTACTTACAGTCGGCATCTGTTTTGATCCAGTGCTCCCTGTTCCCATTTGAATCGCTGCTGCTGAGTGTGAAATGCAGCGGGTTAGATTGGCTCTTGTGGCGCCGCATACTCTCCTTTGAAAGGGATCTCTTGGAATAGGAGATTATGTCTTCATCTGGGAGCACTTGATCTCCACTGCTGTAATCCCCGTTGTATAAGATTTTCTTCTTGTTTTCAGTCTTTTGGGTCTTAGTAGACTTTAGAGTTGCTGCTGAGTTTTCAGGGTGAACTTTCCTGTGGAACATTTGAAGGATCTACTACAAGCCACATGTTATGTTGAAAATAGAGAGCACAAAGAAAGAGATCAGAAGGATAAAGAAGACAGGATAAAGTGGTTGGGACAAGAAAGTGCAATCTGCTCTTGTTTTTTTTATTCTGTTAAAAAAAAAAAAAAAAAACTCTCTTTTTATACTAAACAAATCATTTCTTACTGATCGTGCCATTACAAAGTCATGCAGGGGAATGAAATTGCTTGGTAAATGTACCTTATGCAGTTTTGTCTCAGCCGAAGCAGAGTCAAGAGATCCACCAGCAGCTGCTGTAGAGCTCCGAGAAGAATGAAGCATCTTTTTCTTCAGCAGCTTTTTCATCAGGTGCAAGGCAGACTTATCTGCTTCCTTCTCCGTCCGCCTCTCTTCCCTGTCGCACTTTGTTCCACACATTTCCTCCGCCGTTTTACTCATCTGAAACAGCTCTCCAAGAGATGTCCTATGTTCTTTCTTTGGCACTGCTGCTGCTGCTGCTGCGGCTGTTGTTGTTTCCGACAATTCAATTGCTGATCCAAAAAGATATCCTTGGAGTGGGCAGACTGTAGTGCCATTTGCATTGGTCTCTGATCCTTCTATTGGCTTGCCACTGAGTGTAATGGTACTGCCATGACTGCTTCTCCCAGTGCTAACATGACTGTTCCTCCCAGATGAATAATTGCAGCCATCGTCCTTAACTTCAGCTCCCAACACCTTTTCCAACTCATCATTGATGAGCTTCAGATCGTTCTCGGTCACTTCTGTTTCCTTTTCAGTTATATTGTCGACAGAGATGGAAAATTTTGGTGTGGAAAGGTCAGTCGAGACTTGGTCTGTACCAAGGGTGCCAATGGCAAGAAAGCCATGGAAGAGCTCAGTCATTGCAGCAGATGATTCATCTTCGTAGTCTTCTTCTTCTACTCTTGCTGCTTCTTGACCGGTGAAAGACTTCCGAAGGTAGTGGTCTTTTGGGGCTTGTTTGAAGGGTCTGGTGCCATAGCCATAGTTTTGCTTTTGGAGGTATTGTTGATCGTCCAGCGATGGCTGCCCTGAAAGACAAGCACGAGATTGCCCTGACACAAAATTTAGAAGGAAAAAGGACTCGGTTGCATATTGTCGGGGGACGTCACGTGGTTGTTTGTTTTAAATCCTGATTTTAGGCAGGTTTGTATAAAGTACACGCCATTTTCATTCTAAAGTTCGTGGCAGTTATATCTATTATGTTAGCTTCGGGATTGGGTTCTTTTGGGGCTGTATCTCCGACATAAAGACATGAAAGTGCAGAGGACTTTTCTGGAGTAGTTCTGTTATAAGATAGTTAATGTTTATGTTGCTCCCCTGCTTTCTTCCCAAGGCAGTGCGCATCACTAATTGGAGTGTTTGTTATTAACTGTGTAAACCAAGAACTAAATAAGCAAGACCAACACATACATATCTTAGCCCTTAACTTACGGAAATATAAAAAAAAAAAAAAAAAACATGGCCATGATTAGCTATGCGCTTATCAAGAAGATAATAGCCAAAAAATGTGTGGCATAGATCTTACCAACCACGAAATCCTTAAGTGGATCGCCGCTGTTTTGGCGGAACTTCCGATGCATCCAACCTAGTAACTGCAAGAAGACAATGCAAAGATAAACTTGTAGAATATTTGACAGTCTGTTCTCATAAGGAATTCAAGAGAATGGAGCACTCTACCTTCATCTTTCTATGGTATTTCAGAACACTTTGAGAGGTTTGATCACTTCAGTTTTGTGAGGATGAGGAAGTAACTTCTTTTCATAGATAAGCTGTATGCTTGTTAATAAATTATAAGACGTCAAACACTTCTTGAGTTGTCTCGAGACCCTCCAATAGTCTGAGAAAGGGGTGGTTAGACAGAAACACAAGGATGGTTACAAATTCATGTCGGATATGCTTTGTCAATAAGGAAATAAAATCAAATATGCTGAGTTTGATTATAGGATTTACAATTTCCTCTTTTTCTCTTTTCATGATTCGGTGTTCCTCATGACATTGACATATCATTGAATGCAGTAGCATTGGTCATTATTTGTCAATTTTTCTCAACATGTATATCAAGATGAAGTAAGCACATTCAGTTGTCATTAAGCGCCTTAAGTCAGATCTCTCCCCTCAATGTTTGTAATCTGGCTTTCAGCTTTAACATGTTTGTGCACATGCACTTTTTTTTTTGCATGGGTAAATTATCATTATCTTATTGGGTAGTTGGTAGGAGTCTTCCACATTTAATCGTGGGGACTCCAGAGAATATTTTGTCGGACCCATATGAAGTCAAAGATAATATGCCAATGATACAGAGATCTTTTCCAGTTCGGGACAGCACAGGGTTGCATGCCCTGTGCTCAGATGTACTTTTGACTCAGAGGCCGGGCCCTCTTAGTCTTTGATTAATCTTAATCACTTGTGATTGCCTTAATTCCACCCCCCCCCCCCTGTTTAATTATTCCTTTAATTGATTATTCGATCTTAATGATCTTGCAGAAGCAATTGGCTGCCACTGATATCTGATATCTTCTTCCTTTTTTTTCTGCAGATAAAAGCAATCATGGCGCATCTGGTACACCAGGCAGATGTGGCTAAGTTAGGATTTTGTTGACAGAATTGTGTCAAGTTTTAATTTTATGCTTAAAACTATATTTATTGTTTCAATTTTAGTTTTTAAAAGTTTTGAAAACTTGTCGATATTTTTTAATATCATGTATCGGTCATTATTTATTCTTATACATTTATATTTATATATATATTTTTTTATATGATAGGGAGATATTTTTTATTTTTGTTATCCTTCTTTACCCCATTCATCTTCAAGATAATTACTGACGTGACAGTGATGACATGCAGATCTCTATAATATTGATATGACACCTGGAGTCATACACAATCAAAATGCTTACAGATAAATGTTACATCGAAAGTTAGATATCATGTTATTTTAGATTTAATTCAGTACTTTTTAAAAAGATAATATAAATAAGTTTCCATACGAACAGAATTTTCTGAGATTAGTATATAAAAATAAAGGTCTTTAAATTAGCAATCATTTTTCACATAGTAATTGTAAACTAGAGAGAATAATGTTGAAAGAATTTAAAACTTATTAGTAAGACCTCGTTTGGATAGTGAAATGAGATAAGATGATTTTAAATGAAAGTTGAATAAAATATTGTTAGAATATTATTTTTTAATATTATTATTGTTTTGAGATTTGAAAAAGTTGAAAGTTGAATTGTTTATCATAGTTTGTATAGTAATTTGAAAAACTTGTAATGATGAGATGGGATGAGACGAAACCGTTTCTATATCCAAACGGGACCTAACTCAGATGCATAGTTCATCATAAAAAACATGGCATGCAAAAACAAGTTTACCCAAAAACAAGTTTTTACCGCTCTGTTATGAATTACCCCAGTTGCATATATATATACACACAAATATTTTGCTGTGGTCTGTGTCAAGTTGCAAGATGTGATCAAGAACAAGACTTATTTTGTTAGGCTTTCGTGTTCAATACTCTCAACCACCATCATAGTTATCATCAGAGCATGCATGTGTTTTCTATCTGAAAGGTCCATCTGAACAGGACTGTTGGAGAGTCCTTGGGAAACTTTAGCATGTCCCACGAGCATGTTTGTGAATTAAAAAGGAGCACAGCAAAAGAGAAACGGGTTCTGGGCTTAGAGACAAAACTGACGCATCCTTCATAGGGAAAAAAAAAAAAAAAACCAGTACTCCCTTGAAGTTGTAGAAATTACATAGAAAAGACCCCTCCGTAACCATGATTTTAACCAAAAATCACACACAACTCAGACATATTGGATGTAAACCTGGTCCTACTGCCAGAAGTTCAAACACACACTTCTTCAGAGTTTTTAAGAGGGATTTGATTGAAATTGAGAAGCATGACAAATTAAGTGCTTGAGATAAACAGAAAATGCTTAAAAAATAACGGATTTCAATGCTAATAATTGTACCATGATAAAATTGGCATGCTCCCATTGTTTTTTTTCCATCAATGTCATTGATTTATATTCTGCTTTTTTGGTCGATAAGAGCAACAAAATAGCAGGGGGGCAGATACTTGAAATTGGGTCACATTCCATCGATTTATGCATAATGGATCCTGAACGACCCATTAGACAGTGCTTGTATGGAAAAGTGACTGAAATTTATGATAATCATGTCCAAGTTAGTTAACAAGTACATATCATTTACCGACGTCGATTCTTTTAACTCTTTATTCTCTTTCGTAGGTCTGATAGAAGCTCATGAGTCATGAATTTTTATTTTTATTTTTCCCTCAACACAAGTTAAGCATCATAGATAAACTAAACGGTTATAAAGATACAAGATTCAGCGGGGCGAGAATCCCCGACAATCTTCCCAAAATAAATAAAAGCAGCACTGATAATAAAAATAAAAAAGCAGGCTAAAAGCTTGACTTAAACCCATTCCCACAGGGAAAAGCCACTCAAAAGCAATTTTAACAGAGTCTAATAAACAGCACGAGTCATGAACTTAGACAAACAGACCTGATGATCCATGTTAAATCATCCAATCAAAATTTTAAACAAAAAAGTGGAGTTCAGATCCAACAATGATATATACCCAACTCAAAATGCTCATCAATATGGATTTCTTTGACTAATCTTGATAGGAATGAAACACAGGGTCTGGATTGGATGTCTGTCTCCTAAAGCTGGATTTGTTCGAGCTCTTAAAATGATGCTACAGTTAAGACCAGACACTTGAGAATGAGAATAATAATAAAATGCTATAAAACGTGTGTGGGGGTCCAAGCGAAGGCTAGCTTGTGCCATATCCTTTTATGGGAAGCAAACATGAAACCAAAATACGAAAGTTATATATGCGACGACATACTTTCCTGCCACAAACATGAGGGAGCGGATTCTCAAGGGGACTAGACATGAAAGAGGTCGACGACATGTTATGATCTATGTAATTAAATAATGATGCAGGGGGATTTGGTTCTGATAATTCTGAATTGACAAATTCTACGTTGATGGTGCTATACTATCTCGAAAAGGCATATCAATATAAATACGGCAGGGAAATGTGAAGATTTCTTGAATTGAGATGATATTGTGCATGCATCTGTATTTTAGCCATAATTTTGATTACGAGTATCAAAATCGTGTATAAGACTCCAATTTGAAAACTTCTTGTTAGAGTGCACGTCGTGGTCACCATGCTATGCTTCGTAGTCTCCGTTTCAATTCTTAAATTAGTTATTTTCCTCCTGAAGTGTCAGTTTAAGTTATTTTTTTCCTTTTACGATAATATTTCGATGTCACTTTTAAAGATTATCTATACTTAGGCATTGTTTTCTGGACAAATAATCATTATCTACAGGTGCTGTTTGTCTCAAGGAAAATACTAGAGACACCGTTCCCCCTTCCCGTTTTGGCTTCCCACTTGACGTGGGTATGCCCGTGGCATGTTTTTTTTTTTTTTTCCTTTCTTTTTTTTTTCTTCCCACGTCTTCCAGAATCCCTGTATCCGTTATGGGCAACATTTCAAATTTTCTTTCTTAAGTTTGAAAGAAGATAACGAGTAATGGGGCCGATTGTTTATTAGCTGCTCTACCTGTGATTATTATTTTTTGTCATTCAGATACACAAAAGGTTGAGATTTAGCATCCACCGACAGATAGGAATGAAAACCCAACACCAAAAACTGACTCGAAATGTGAAGTTACAGCCATTCTTGTTCTCTATGGTCTTTCAAGGTGATGGTCAATGACAATTTCACCATTTTTTATTTTTTCAAGAGAAGGGGTTTGTAAATTTTCTAAACCCACTTCATTTTGTGTGTATGTGTTTTTTTTTTTTTTTTAAAAAAACACTCAGTCTCCATGCGCGAAGAGACATTGGATTGTAATTTTAATCTTTTCTTTGTTCTCTATATTGAACCATTGTCCGAAAAGCTCAAACACCAATACTCCACATGTAAACGGATTGAAAAATAGTGAACAACCACAGGCCTTACGCTGCAAAACCTACAAAATTTACATAATATGATCGCCAACATTTTAACCTAGGACTTTTGGCCAATACCATGCAGAGAGACGAAATACAAAGGGGCTTCTTAGTGTAGAGAGATGAAATGCTAAAAGAAAATAAAATACAGAGAGACGAAATGGATACCAAAGATTCTAGAAGATGATGTGGGAAGACTAAATGGAATGGGGAAGACGACGTGGGAAGGAAAAAAAAATGAAAACTCTTCTTGCAGTCGAATGGGGTAATCGTGGTGCAGGCGTTGTCTACGTGGAACAAATAAAATGGTTCGTTTTATTCAAAATCACAAGCGATGCTTTTTCGTTTTCACTTTCCTTTTCATTTTCCCACATCTTCTTCCTGAGGCTTATCTTCTCCCTTTCCTCTTGTACCTGTAGTTGTTCTTGTTCTTGTAATGGTAGGCCTAGTAGTGCGATTTGGTCTGAATGCAAAGTCCTCCAATGGCAACTTCCCTTAGGTAGTTTTATTTTTCTGGGACTCTTCAGTATTGGGTTTTGCTCCTGCTAGATACATATATGAACCGTTTGGCTCACTTTGGCTCCAAAGAAGTCCATTGCTCGGTCGTCAGTCAGTTTCAAAATCTACGAAGAAGCAAAGAAGCTCCAACCACGAAGAGAACCCACGGTGAACAGATCGAATTGAACCCACCGCTCATTACGTATGAAGAGAACCCATGAAGAGAATGTAACTCTGTTACGTACGAGAAGCTCCACCCATGACACCCATGAGGACGAAAGGAGAATCCACCCACGAAGACGAAGAAGCTCTGCATCTGTGTATTTTTGTTCTTATTTTCTATTTCTATTTTTCTTTTTCTTTTTTGTTTAATTAAATCGACTAATGTGGCATTGTCGATTGCACCACGATTACGCATAGCGACTGTCTGTAGAAAAACTCAAAAAAAAAAAAAGGGAAGCAAAGATGAAAGAAAAAAAAGAAGCATGTCACGAGGCATATCCACGTCAAGCGGGAAGCAACAACGGGAAGAGGGAACAGTGTCTGTAGCATCACCCTTGTCCTGAAGCCTCTTTAACTGTTATTGGTGAATGAGTACTAGTAATCGGGGGGGTCTGTATCTTCATTATATTGATCAGTACACTTAATGGCCAATATTTGCTCGGATAATTTGTATTATTGATCAATATAATCAAGATGCATGGGGCCGCACATTTGTATGGCCATGAAAGGAGTCACGTGCACTTTATACAAACCAATTCCTCAACAGACCAGACCTGGTCTGACCAGATCTGGCCATTGGTTGCCGCTCAACATACAATTACAACCTATGGAGCTTATCTCAGTTTGAAGAAAATACTCTAGCCCCCCACTCAAACTATCACTTAAATAATAATTACAATCATTTTCCAAACTATCAATTTTAGTATCTACTCCCTCAAATTACTAAAAATTTGACATAAATATTATTGAAAACAAAATCAGAATTGCAAAAAAAAAAAATAATAATAAATAAATAAATAAAATACTCAAAAATAAAAAATGATAAATTAAAAATAGTTTTAAAAAATATGAAAGAAATTATCCTAAAAAAAAACAAATTAATTAAACAATTAATTGATAGAAAGAACACCAAATTGAATGAGGAAAGACCACCAAGTCAAATGTTAACGAAATTAAAATTTGAATCTTATAATTAAATTATGTTACGTAAATATTATGCAGTATAGAATTTTTAAAATATAATTATTCAATATTGAATTGTTATTGGGCTCACACAATCACTTGCTGGTATAGTTTCCTAGGCGGATTCGGAGTCCACATAACTCCATATGTTGGCCTAATCGTTAAGGGTGGCACTTGGAGCCGATCGGGTGATACAAACAAATTTACACTAGACAATTGAAGGCTGACATGTCTCCATAGTTTTCTCTTTGCACCCTCACACAAGTGATAAATACAAATTCATTAAATCCCTCCCCCATCCACGTGACGGTCCCACTTTCCCCTCATCTATCCCCCTCTCTCTCTCTCTCTCTCTCTCTCTCCAATACGATCTGGTATTTGTGGGGCTTTTGATTTTCAAGATTTGTGGGGGCTTTGGGAGTCTGGTGAACCTTTCTTAAAGGTAAATTTTTTTGAATAATCGAGCAGGTCTCAACTACACTCAGCTCTCATTCCTGAAATCAAAACTAATTACACTCATGTTCGCAAAATCTCAACCGATTTATCACTTAATAATCGGTTTAGATAGCCAGGTAATTGAAATTTGGACAATACATCATAATCGCATTCAGTATACATTTACTTTAAAAAAAATAGAGCCCTGAAAAAATTTCTCAAAATCCAACAAAAATGAAAAGAGAAAAAAAAAAGTTTAGGGTAAAATCAATAACTCTACCAACAAGCGTAACCATTTATGATTCTCTTCAAGCAATTACAACATAATCAATGCATGAGAACACAAAAATACCCAGCATATAATTTCAACAGATTTAGCCCATAAGATGAGAATGACTAATAGCATGGGCAACGGATAGTCGAATGGAGGTGAGATGTGGCGGTGCCAAATGCACGGGTTGACAATGTCACCCAGCTGCGGCAGGCTGATGGTTAATTACCCAGCATTTGAAAAAATGGCATTTGAAAATCGACGTTGCGCTGTGTGAGGGTGAGAAAATCGACGCTGCAATTGGTGATGCGTGAGAGGGAGGGGTGGAGAAATCACGTTCGCAAGGGGGGGGACTTCGGGAGGTTCTTATGCGTGGGAGAGAAGGGGTAGAAAACGGAATGTGTTATGCGTGTGCGGGTGCAAATGTTTGGTTGCTGCACCTCCTATGTGGCCAATTTGTATTGGTTGGTGTAAAAACAAATCCTCACCCGACCGGCCTTAAGTGTTTCTCCATCATTAATGTCATCTTTTCCCACTTTTTACTCGGCCCCCCCCTTTACACTATACAGCGGCCATATGTACAAAGCTACGGGTCGTACGACTGCTAAATTGCTAACAAAAAAGCTAGATGCAATCGGTTTGTGCAAGCGCCATGCAAACGGCATTAACGTGAAAAAATGAAAACAACGTCGTTTTCATTTTGTTTTAATTTTTCACAGTTTACCCCCATTTCCCCAGCTCTCCCTCCTTCTCTTTGTGTTTTGACCCCTTCCTTCTCTCTGTGTTTCTTCGACTCTGAGACCTCTTTGTTTCTCACCCTAGCTGCCCCTTCCATCCTTCGTCTCTGTGTCGCGGTGAAGCCCTTTCCTTCCTTCCTCTCTGAGACCTCTCTATTTCTCACCCCAGTTGCCCCTTCCGTCCTTCGTCTTTGTGTCTTGGCGAAGCCTCTTCCTTCCTTCAGCTCTGTGTTTCAAAGACCCTCTTCAAGAAATTTCTCTCCAGCGGCGAAGCCCCTTCCTTCCTTCCTCTCTGTGTCTAAAGACGCTGAAGAAGTTTACAAAATGCAATTTCTCTCACTCGAAGCCCTTCCATTTCCCTTCATCTCGAGTTCTCACCTCCCTTGAAGATGACCTAGTAGACCTCCCTTCCTTTTAACCATAACCCAGTCCATTTCCCTTCATCCCGAAACCCTAACCAGCCATTTTTCCCTCATCCTGAAACCCTAGCCCTAACCCAGCCCATTTCCCTTCATTCCGAAACTGTAACCGTAACCATAACACTAACCAGCCCCTTTTCCTTTCCCTCATCCAGAAACCCTAACCCTAACCCTAACCCAACCCATTTCCCTTCATCCTAAAACCCTAATCCTAGAAGAAGGTGATCAAGTAACAAGGAAGAGACTTGCCCCTATCCGGTCCAGGTTGAAGGCAAGTACACATCCTTTTGTATTCCTTTTGTGTTATGCATTACAAAAACTTTTATTGTCTTGGTCTTTCTTGGAGATCAATGTACGTAATTAAAGAACATGAAGACTTTTGGAAGGACCCGGAATTTCCTGATCAAATTGTATGCATGCATGTCTTATCTAATGTCAATTTTGCCTATTAATACATTAATATTAATTCTTGCTTACTAAAATAAAAATATCGTTCTAATTTGTAAGTAAACATGATCAATATTAAATTGCATGGAGTTGAAAACAATATTTAATATTATTCGTCATATTCTTAATTATCAATCGTTTCTCATCTCAAAATATGATATAAAATAATAATTGTCATATCACATTACTGTAAATGATGATATAAACTGAGGGATGATAATTAAAAAAAATGATGCATGAATCACATTTTACGTCTCATGAAATAATTAATTGGTTAAGCAATTTCGCACGTGTCCACACGTTCTTTTTTGATATACATATACTGTGAGATTCTTCCCATCAAAAAGGTTTCGAACCACTGGTACAACTAGCTTTCACCAAGATCTGTTCATATATAGCCAGGGAATCTAAAATCAATTAATAAAAGTCAACGCACAAATATTAATTATTGTTAATCCTAATTCCTATATATGTTCATATATATTATTTTCTTAGTCTATTATTTGCTTTTGTTTTACTTTTCAACTCTTTGGAGTTTGGAGTTTTTACTGGTGATCATGCTTGGACTAGTGAATAGGTTGTGCCTATGGTATACGTGCATTGTATTCCTTTCGAATGCTTGGATCACGATTGGACTAGTGAATGTGTCGTGTATTACTAAGTCGAAAAACTACTTAGTTGTCTTTCAAAAGCTTTCACATTTCTACAAATCTTTTTTTTCCCTTTCTTTTTGTGTTTATCTTAATGTTTTTGACTGTAGCAAAAATTTGGGTGCATGATTCTTATGAAGCATCTTCTGTAATGAAGGAGTAGTATGGTTAGCATTATTTTCTTAGTCTATTATTTGCTTTTGTTTTACTTTCAACTCTTGGAGTTTGGAGTTTTTTCTGGTGATCATGCTTGGACTAGTGAATGGATTGTGCCTTGTACACAGGTAAAATATTTGTTCTTTGGCTCTATTGTTTGATTTCATTCGATAGTAGTTGTGCTTATTTTTCTTAAGTTCCATTCTCCATGGATGATTGGAATGTTGAACTGAAAACTGGCTATAATATGACAACCAGTGCTATACTGTTCAATCTGGAGTAACTTTTATTTATTTATATATTTCCCTTTCTTTTTCTGTTTGTTTTAATGTTTTTTTTTTAAAAAACTGCTGACTCATGTGAAATTGGAGTCTCAGCAAGCAAGCGTCAGTCTCAGTAAAGAACTAAGTACCAAGCACGCCTAGAGACCCATCGAGACCTTAATTGGTCCCATTTTTGGACTTGGACACAACTTCAAATTTCGGATCTTTCTTCAAATTTGGTTTACTGAATTACACTCACTTCTAGAGGCGCGTAAGATAGAATATGAGTATCTTTGGGAGAGTACAAATAACTAGCAAAAAATAAGAAATTATTTTTTGCAAGTTATTATTCTGAAAAAAAATACAGTGTTCATCTGTTTTTGGAAAAAAACTGCTACTTTGTTTATTCAACCATGTGGATGATTTAAAAAGTCTTTCATGGAATTTCATCTCTGCTACTTTGCTAATATTTTTTGATTTTCTGTTGTATTGCTTGATTGACCATTTATTTATGGTTGACTTCTTAAACATGATGATTTATTGGGAAAAATAGAGAATTGGTTTATATGTATCTTTTGATATGTGTGTCTTTCCATTGTGATTCTGGTTGATATTAGAATATCGTGATCATCACTGTCTTCTTCATCCTTTGGCAAACGTACTTTGGCATCTCTCTTGTGCTTCTGTGAGGTTGAAGCTATATTGAGATACTCAAATACTAAGGCAAATCTAGGACGACTCTTCTTAGAGTGTCCAAAGTACAATACGAAGGTAACTACAGGACTTGTAATATAACGGGTTTAATGAATTGATTAATATTACGTATGTCTAACATTTGAATTGTTTTTGTGTGCAAATATCAGGGATTACCATACTGTAAATATTTCAAGTGGGTAGATAGTGGATCAATGCATAGAGCTACAAAAAAGAATAAATGAACTATCAAGGAAAGAGGAAGAGCTCGAGAAGAGACTCAGCGATGTCGAAAATAAAGTAACTGAGCTCCTTAAGATAATGGATGACATCAAGAAGATAGAGATTGTGCAATACAGTATATCTGAGGAGGTTCGGAAAAAGGAGTTGGTGTTTCTTGAGAGAGAAGCTGTTCGAAGGCATTCACGCACGCTATCCCAGGTGTACTTTGGTCTTTTGTAGTTGTTTATTGTTATTTATTGACTCGGTAGTGGTTATGTTACATCTTATTCTGAATTTATAGTTTAAGTGTTATAAGTTATTTAGTTATTAGATTTGTATAATTAAGTGCGAATTGTAGTTTTCCATTCTAATTACCAGCAATCTTTAAAACTGTGTATGCACTGATTGCTTTGTGTAAAGATTGCTTTGTGTATGTAATGTAAAGGAATCTAGCTAAATGGAAAAAGCGGGACTGCTTTGTGTAAAGATTGGTTTGTGTATGTAAGTTAAATGAATCTAGCTGAATGGAAAAAGCAGTAGTGCTATGGTTGGCCAAATGGATTATTCATCACTATAGGCAATGTAAGGATTTTCCCTATTAGCTACCACTCAAGAAAAGAACGTTGCTCTTAAGGGAGTCTGACTCTACCAAATATACTTCCATGGGATATAGCACATGTAAAACATCTGGCTTCAAATGCTTCTCTCTTGCATAGGGACCAACACATGCTGTCTTCTCTCTCGTCTCAATGAAAAAAAAAAAACTACAACCGAAGATAGAATGAGGCAAAAGGGTCCACCTCCCAATCATGTGCTGTAATAAATTCTAATTCTCATTGAGAGCCATCTGAAAGTTGCAATTCATCAGCCATCAAAGCATCCTTCACCATTTGTACCTGTTATACTCCTGGAAAGTTACACTCAGACAAGTAACTAAAATTAGAAAGCCACAATCCCGTATTTGTTGCGATTGACCATTTGTCTTTGAATGTACTTGTTATACTCCTGGCAATGCATAATAATCTTACTCAAACCACCAAGCTTCACTAGTAATATAAATAATTATAAAATCTTTCTTCTTCCAAAAATAATTGAAAATACTATTATTTTCCAAGCTTTGTGAATATAAAATAATTACAAAAACTTTAACCACCAAGCTTTCTTCTTACAAAATAATTACAAAAATCCCACAATATTACCAACCTTTCTTCTTACAAAATAATTACAAAAACTCCTCAATACCACCAAGCTTTCTTCTTACAAAATAATCTCAAAAACTATAACCACCAAGCTTTCTTCTTACAAAATAATTACAAAAACTCCTCAATACCACCAAACTTTCTTCTTACAAAATAATCTCAAAAACTATAACCACCAAGCTTTTTTCTTACAAAATAATTACAAAAACTCCTCAATATCACCAAGCTTTCTTCTTACAAAAATAATTACAAAACCTATCACTTGCCAAGTTTGCAAAAATTAAAATTCAACCTTTTTGCACCGGTTGTGATCCTTCATAATACAGGGAGGTCCGGTTGTACGCCATCCAACCCAAAAAAATCTGCTAGGATTAATATGAAAATATTAATATCATCTAAATATTACAATTAAATTGTGCAAAGTTTAGAAATGTTACACTTTCTTGAATCTTAGCTACCAATCACTGTTTCTCGGTGTTGGGTTCCACTACTGTCAATTACTGAGCTGTCTAGAATAGGTTGTTTATAAATAACAAAATTCTTAATAAATATTAAAGGCAGGACAAGTTACCATCTCAACTTTCCACATGATTAGCATTGATCACAATACAAATATTGACCAATAATGAATGAGGATGAAATAATTGTTTGATTGATAAATAGATCTATTTCCGATACCTGCACTTGTCCAGGATTGGTGATATCCACTTCTGATGACCCAAATAAATTCATGCGCTTGTCCATGGCTGGTGTATCTCCGACATTGGAACTCTTATCTCGCTAATAATAAAGTAACAAGTAAAAATAATTTTTCTTCTAAATTTACAGTATAAATCTAACACACATTCAAACGTTTATTTTTAATTTTACCAATGTTAAAACATTCATCTGTTTGAGTTTCCCTCTGACTTGCACTTTCTTCTGTTTGGCTTTAACCTTTCGCATGTCTGTCTCCACCATGGATGCTCTCCTCAGAGGTGGGGATCTTCATTTCCCTCTGATAACAAGTGGACTCTTGACATATTGTAAACCACCAACTGCAGTTGTGTCCAGTGTTATAAAACCAGCTATTATGTGCAAAGAACTGTTAAATAGGACATCATTAAATAATAGAAATTAAGTAGTTATAAAGAACTAAACCAGATCAATAGATTTTAAAATTCGTCACCTTCGAACCTGTTTGGGTCAAAGATCTGTTGCGTGCGATAACATCCAGTCATCTTATGTATCCTCTTCTTTGCATCTTCGAATTGCTCATTAGAATCCGCCGCATGTGTTATCATCCCATAACACATATTCAACAGAATCGAATATCTATTACCATTTGGCCTCTGATCCCCTACGTCATAACTACTGCGGATTAACGTGTATCTCCTCTCGATGTCCTTCCTCCATCGATCTAGAATGTACCGGTGTGACAATGATTTTATACCGTTAGATTTGAATACGGCCAAAATATGCCTACACAGTATCCCCTCATCTGAAATAACCCACATGAACACTTAGCATTGCAGTCTTCTTTATTAAAGTCCATTGAATATGTAATCAGTTTAGTGAACTCCTCAATACGAACTTCATCTTCTACCAAATAACTTTTCATTACATCATTTGATGTAAGTAGAGATGGATCCAAATCGAGCACACCTATTACTTGCTATTGAACTTCCCTAAATTTAGCGTTAGTATACAACTTTTGGAATTTCTTTTCAATTGGTGATCTAGATACACAGGGAATGATTTGGCTAAATGACTGGAATTCCGTATGATTTTCATCCTCAATTTTCTTCCTCAGTGCACTGTCAAACTGGTTGACAAACTCCTTCAAGTTTGTCTTTGAATGAACATAATCGTAAAAAAAAGCATTCATACTCTCGCTGCGCTGGGTTGTACTCATTCCAGCCCAAAAGTACTTTTTCAGGAATACCGGTACTCAATGCTCACGCTCCGCATATAAACTTTTCAACTATGCATTCTCATGTAAGTCGTATGTGTTAATAAACTCGGCCCAACATTTCTCAAACTCCTCAATAGTTTGTGTGTCGTACACACATTTCATCAGTTGAGTTTTCAGCCCACTTCTGTAGGCAGCATATGACCCAAGCTTCTCAGAGACTTTCTTCAGTATATGTCACAGACATAATCTATGTCGAATTTCTGGAAAGACAATAGCAATTACATTTTTCATTACTCTGTCTTGATCAGTAATAATAGTCTTTGGAGCTATACCGTCCATACACTACAACCAGGTTTGGAATAGCCATGTAAATGTCTTCATGTCCTCACTGGAAATCAACCTAGCTCCTAAAAGAATCGATTGCACATGGTGGTTTACACCAACAAATGGTGCAAAGGGCATCCCATACTTAATCGTCAGGTATATGGTGTCGAATGTAACTACATCACCAAAATACTGGTAGGCTGCCCGACTACGTGGATCTGCCCAAAAAACATTCTTTAACCTCTCGTCATCGTCTAAATCCATCAATGCAAATATTCTTGTACTGCATCCTCATAAAATAATCTCGAAGTGCTCCAGCACCACCTGCGCCAAGTTGTAGATGTCGTGCTTTGTCGATGTAATTGCGACAATCTTTCTCCAAAAATGGGAGGTTCTCAAAGCCACCTGCGCCAACGACAAGAGATCTGTAACTCTTATTCAGTCGGATGCCAGCTAAGTCGTTTGTGTCTAGGACTCTTTTAATGGACTCACTCACTTCTCTGTTACATCGAAAGAAGTGGGATTTCATTGTGCTAAGGCCGTGATTATGTGTATTATGGATTGTTGTCAACCGCATCTTTTCCTCAACTCTTAAGGCATTAATCCTTACCTTACAGTCCATTTTTCCCGTCGGATGTGGGTTGGCAACATTGGAACTCTTATTCCGAGCCTTCCCTCCCCGTGCACAACCAAGGGTGACATATCTAACATTTTGATCCTCTAACCTCTCACTCTTTTCTGTCATCACCCCAAACCCGCATTTTTTAGCATAATGTTTATAATAGCTCAACAAATCTTTAAACGAATTGAACTTCATCCCCGACTTTGGCTCCTCAATGATATCATCACCATCCGACGATGGCACTACCTGTGGTGAACCGGTAGTGCCTTCGTCAGTTTCCCATTCATCTGGTCTATCTAACAGAATTTCTTCATCTACTCTAGCATAAGTACATGACGCTTCAGTTTCTAGACAATCAAGTCTATCTTCTTGACCAACTTTTGCGCTCGTTGCGGAGTTTGTAGCAATAAATGGCCTCGGAGGTCCCATCCCATATTGAAATGGGTAATTAACGTTTTGCTTAAAACGAAAAATTAAAACATTTAAATTGTTTCAAAAATAATTAACTTATAACTAAAAAACAAGCAGGAAGTTGAAAAACCACCTGAATGTTGCTTGGATTTTTGGTTCCATCTGGATATGGCAAGAAAGCTGGTGACCATGTAGGCACTGATCCAAAGTAACTGTGCATGTAATTTAGATAGTTTAGTAGACCAGTTTGAGGGATGTCCTAACATAAAAATAATAATAATAATTAAGATGTTAAACATTGAGTTGCAATAAGTTTTTTAATTATGAAATAACATACTGAGTTTGAGGGATTGGTGTTAGTGGAGATATGTGTTCTTCTCCTTTTCCCATGCTTTGTACAAGTTGTTCAATATCCAAGGTTAGTCTTTGATAAGTTATCAGGAAAATTACTTCAATCGACCAAGAGTGAAGACTAATATTGTACATACTTCTTCCAAGAAAAAAAAAAATTGATCAAAATTTGATTAGCATCAAATAAAATTTACACATGCTAGACATGATTGATGCCTTTGTTCTCAATTAAATCATCTATTGGCTATTTTTTTTCAGAATTTAACTAACGTACATGAGGAAAAAGAATAATAATCCTTCACCCAAGATAATTGTTTAAAGGACCACATTGATCAAACTTTACCAACATCAATCTTCAATATTTTTTGTATGCGTAGGAAAATAAAAAGATCATATGAAAAATTATTTTCATGATCTACTCCAAATATTTTGTATATTTAACAACTAAAGCATAATAATTAAATAATTAAACCACAATATTTAACTAGGAAATTAATACTTTTGGCCAAGAAATCTTGTATTTAACAATATCAAATCTAAATCACAACATGTTGTGGAAGAAAAAAACCAACTAAATCATAACATGCTGTGGAAGAAAAAAAAAACTAAATCACAACATGTTTGATTGTTTATCAGTGACCAAAACATTTAATCAAATGTTAAAGTTGCAGATTGAAGCACAGATGAAGATGACCCACGAAGGTGACAGTATGGGGACGAAGATGACCCACGTCGCTGACCCGAAATGTTGGCCCACGAGTCTGACCCGAGATGCTGGCCCACGAACTTGACCCAAACGACGCTCGACCTTGACCCAGCCCAGCGTAGGCTTTCCTTTGGGCACTCAACGCAGTTGGATCGAGGAAAGAACCCATAGAGATGGGTTTCAATCTGCAAACCAAAACGAGGAAGAAAAGCTTGGCAAACTCGCCCAAAATCGACTTTGGTTTTACACGACATACGCAGGAAGCGGGAAACGACGAAATGAAATGAAATGTAATTGCTTTTAGGTTTTTCTTCTTCATTTCATTTTTTTTTTTCATATCGACTAAAGTGGCATAACGCCACGTCAGCCGACTGCACGCCGTCTACATGAGACGACTGTGCATAGAAGAATTGAAATTGCTAATTCGATATAAAAAAACAGACTAGTTTGTCCAAGTCTTAACAAATATGAGCATGACATCACTAAAGGAATCACAATGAGTGGTTTTAGAAGACAAAATTAGTTCTTTACATCCTTTTCAACAGTTCATTTTTATTTTTTTAAATAACTGTTACTATTTTCAAATTGGATATGTTAATTATCACTGGTACAACTTAACTTAGTATTTCCAACCACTGAATTTGAAAACAAACATTGATATTTAAAACAACACTAAAAAAAACAGAGATCTAATAGGCAAGTTTCATATTATCTGTGCATCCGAGTATACCTTTGTGCGTTTTTTTTATGTGCGTTGCTTTGAGAAAAGTGATACAAAAAAGGTAATGAATTTACACATCCCAATTAAATTCACTAGATTATCTTGCAGAGTTTCGGAAGGGATCGATGAGAATGACTGCACTTCTGCCATCACAAGTAGTTTGGAAGGCATGACCACCCAGCTGTAGATATATATAGGCTTTTATTGATGGCTTGCCTATTTGTTCTTTTGTTTGAGACAGTGAAAACAAAGTAGATCCAGACAATTTTAATTACATCCTCGGCCTCGAGGAATTGAGTACTTTTCGTTTGTTTCTGGTTTTACAAAAGCGACTCAGACATGGTGTCCCCCCCTTGTGACAATATTATGGATAAGGCTCTTTGGTAGTTTAACCAATTGCCTGACCAAGGCCCCCAAACCACAATGGATCAATGGACAGAGCTAGCTTCGGAATATTACTATAGATGTTTCGGCAAATTTCATTTGGATTGTCAGCAAAGCTTGTGGTTGCCACGCATCGATAAAAGTGTTAAGACCTATTTTAGGTTTTTTGGATTTAAGAATTATATTTATGCTAAAAATAAAAAAGCTCCACCTGAAATCATATCCGGAAATATATTATATTATAATAATAATTCTACGTCCAATATATAATTACGAAGTATATAAATATAGTATAATTATTTAAAAAAATTATTTATTATTAAAAAATTATTTTTTTCATGTAAATATTATATTTTATTAATTTTTTTCAAAACGATTATTGATTATATGATAAATGATTATAAATATCTTTTCAAATATTTCAATGAGCTTGTAGCGGCAACAGATTAGTTTTTAAGGCGAGTGTTTGGGTATAGTTTCTTACCAAATATTATTTAGAACACCCACGTACCGTTCAACCTTGGAGACAAAGACAATAGATATCATATCATAGTCATCAAGTTTCACTGCATGCATGAGATGATAAGATGCACAACCAGCAGAAAGTTTCTTGAGCAGGAAGGGGCGGCACTTCTGAGTTTCTTGACCTATCGACAATGTCCGTTGATTTAGGGTATTACCACCTAAAAGTCACAGAAACATAGGGTACCAACCCAAATTTAAGACGCAAACAATATTATTACCCCCGGATCATTCTGGCCAAAAAGGAATCAAAAGAAAGCATTGAAAATCGCATCACATTGACAATGAGAAAAGTTGAACCGAATAAATTAAAGTAACATAGAATACAATATCCTAGTTTAACTTTATCTTAAAATATTTTAATATCCATTAACTAGATGAGGCCTCATTGTATGATTGTCCCACTTCGGAAATTTATATATCTTTACCTAATCACAAAAGCTTAGTTCTTAAGCAAAACTTGATCATCCAAACAAAGAGTATAAACATTTCCAACCTCACCGCCGAGAAAATGACTTCCCGCCGACCAGTGATTCTAGTCCAGGCAATGGGAGCCAACTCAAAAAGAGAGAACTTTCAAGTGTCCCAAAAAGAGGAAGTGAAGATTAAAGAAGAGTTTCATTGAGAAGGACCATATCAATATTCGAGCACGAATATGTAAAAACCCACCACCAAAAATATATTTCCTCCATTTTTTCTTTATATATTTTTTTTCTTTTGGGGGCTCGAGAACTTGGAACCAAAATAGAAATTAACCCAAAAAAGCGAAAAAAGGGAATTGAAATTTTGACCTACACATTCGGACTCCAAAGGCTCCATAAACGAGAATTTAATAAACCCAACACGTCCGGCAGCACCTTCCGGGCCAAACCCTTGTGGTTGTTGCTACTGCCAGCCGCCACCATTGCCGCTTCAACCACCGTAGCCTGCTCCTCCTCTTCCTTCTCTACCACGACCTCTTCAATGGCCACCTCATGCTCTTTATTCTTCTCCTTACCACTTCCTTCCACAAAAACATCACCCTTGTCCGTCCAGCTCGCAGAAGCCACGTCGTTTTCCGGCGAGGTCACAGAAAAGGAACAGCTTTCCTCAATCTCCTGTATAATCGGAGTCTCCGAAATATCGATGGACTTTTCTGGAGCGCGGCGACTGGTCGGTTTCTCTCTGCGTTTGCCTCTGCCGCTGACCTTCTTTGACTGTTCTCCGTGGGCCAGATGGTCCTCGAAGGCCTCGATGGCCTGGTGGATTAGCTCGCGGTTGGGCGAGGAGTCCCACCTGAACCAGTAGCTGGTGTAGCAGTCGAAGCAGTCGCAGTCGAACATCGGAGGTTTGTGGGTGTTGTTACTGATCTTGTTGTTGTTGCTGCTGTTTAGGGATTTCTTGGGGTTTTTTCTCTTGGACTCCTGGGTGATCGGAGACGGGGTTGTGGGTTTCAAGGAGCGGGTAATCATGTAGGCCAGGACTTCACGGTCCTCTAGCGAGAGCACGGAGGCTAGAGCTAGAATCGCCGCTGGGAGGAGCTTCAACACGGTGAGAAAATCTCCATCGGAAGGAGACGGAATCGCAGACGTCGAAGACGAAGACGAAGACGAAGACGAAGACGACGACGGAGAGGGAGATGGGTATACTTTACCTTTCTTTAGCTTCATCTCTGCTTTGCTTCGGATGAAAGTGGAGGTTTTGATGGTTTTGGAGGTTAAAAGAGAAGAGAAAAGAAAAAGGAATAGAGTGATTTTTATGGGTGAGAGATAGAGAGAGACAGAGACAGAGGAACAGTGATAGGGTTTTAATTTGCTTGATAGACAAGGCAGAAAGGGTACGTAGAGGTCACCGCTCATTGCAGAGAATCATGGTCACGCTCTGTTATTGGAGCGTGTTAGCCACGGCGAGTACTGAGGAGGTTTGGATGATAGTTGCTAATTACCTCTTTTTAAAGGATGCTTTACTGTTTCATGTTAAAAACAAAGATATTGTCCAAAAACTGTTCTTCTGCCCTAAAAAGAAAGGAATATACTAGTGGCAGCGTTTCATCAAGTCATCTATGATTTGAAAAGGAAAATGGTATTTTTTTTTTTTTTTTAATGTGTTGTTGGGTAAGGTGAGATGATGTATGCATTAACGCAACCTTTAATTAATTGATGAAAGTAATTGTTGCGTGAGTGAGTTCGTTTGTTTTGTGTAATTTGCAAAGGAGCTGCATGCAGCAATTACATATTTCTCTCATGTTATTTTTTAACTTATTTTATCTCATTTAATTATTATTATAATTTTTTTAAATTTTTACATAAAATAAAATCAAAATTTTAATATTTTTAGATTTTAAAATAAAAAATAATATTAAAAAATATATATTTTAATAATATTTTATTTAAATTTCATGACATTTCATCAACAACAAGAAACCTAAAACCTCCTAGAATTCTTATTAAAACAACATATACATGTTATCCTTTTCATTTCGTCACGCATCTCATATAATCTGAGAGGTCAAACTAAACCTGAAACATCTCATATAATCTGGGAGGTCAAACCTGAAACATCATGTTTTTTTAACAATCGTATCGTTGGGACCTTCAAAGAGGAAGTGATTTGGAGAGTGCTGATCAAAGACGTACGTGCATTTACTTCCCAAAAAGGTATATGATTTTCAGCCACGAATATTCTCATAAATTGAGGGTGCATTTACAACGTACTTGAAATAACGTGGAAATGCTCATATTCATCTCAAGTCCGATGCGAAGAACCCCAGATGTTGATTGTAGGAACATAAAATATTCTATGGTCGACACTAGCGAGCCACCCAGGCCAAAAGTAGATGCAATTTTGATATTGACATTCTAACTCATTGACTCGAGCTGTTCCTAGCTTCTTCTAAATTTCTTGGAACTTCCCACGAGATTAATTTTCATGATATCATAGTTACGATTTTTGTATGATCGAGACTATCCTTATCGTATCACTGTTCTTGCATGTGTTTGCTTGGTAGGTAGACTCGACTCATATGCCATCTTTTCTTTTTTTTTCTAAACAATATCATACGCTACAAAAGTAAGTTAATTCGGTTCTAATATCTATTCATAGAAAGAGAAATATTATTTTTATAATTTATAATTTAATTATTTTATTTAAATAATTATATATATAGGAACTGCTTAAAAACAGATGTAATGGAAACATCATGTTGTTTTCTTTGGGCCAAACCGATAAAAGATCTGAAAAATTAAGGACCTCTTATTGGCTCGTCAACACCTTCGAGGAGATCGATCATGCTGAAGATCATTTTCTTTGAGCTTTTGGACCCCTTCCGTGCGCCCTTCCAATGAACAGCGTCGTCAAACCAACTAATATTGGTTGTAATGTCATTTCTAGGTAGGTTGAAGAAAAGCCTTCCGTACGAGTTTCTTAAGTTTCATTAATTTTAAATACTACGAAAGGCTTCATCGATCTATTTGGGTTTTAGTCAAAGTGTTTGGTTAATTATTAGGGCACCCGTCGATCGAAGTGTACATCATTTGCCTTAATATGACTTTTAATGGGTAACAATAAATCTGGCTTTGAGATGTGTACTTATGCAATGATAATTATGTGTGTATGTATATATACGCATATATTATACGTTTTCTTAATATTTATAAAATGTTTTATTTTGAGGAAGATATAAGAATAATAAATGTTTGGGCTAATTAATTAGAAGATAAACGTTTTGACTTTAATTGACTTTAATTGATAATAATGGAATTATGGAAGCCTTTTGAATTTTAAAGAAAGAAAACTATACACGTGTAGCTAGAGATATTAATTAATGCTTTAGAGGCCAAAATCTTATATCTATATATATATATATATATATATATATATATATATTTAAAAAAATTTGTAGGTCTTATTTTTTGAGTATTTTTAAGTGTGTATATGTTAAGATGGACTTTACCATTATAGATTTGTGATTAATTACACGTGATTTCGTTAATTAATTAGTGGTGGGGTGGATAATTGTATATACTCGAGGGTGAGTTGAGTTAACATGGGTTAAAAGATATTTTAAAGTGGAATTAATGCACCCCAGCTAAACAACTAATTAGTTCACCACTAAGAAGTAAATTAAATAAAATTAGTGCATAATTGTCACCAGACAATTAAACATGCCGTAATGATCAGAGAAAATAATTATTGAAATGCAATGGACCACATGGTGACTACTGCTTGCTACTACGTACCCACAATCTCTGTTTTTTTGTTTATTTATTTATGATTTTCTTTTAAATAAAAAAGAACATCATGGGCTCTGGTGTCCGTAGTGCTTGCCATGCAAGATCTTTTTGGTATTCCCTGTCTTTCGAAAATGGCTAAGATTATTTGTTATCTTCTACTTGCAGCTATGTGGAGTGTCGGCCCTGCAAAAGGTAATATATACTATGAATTCTGCATTGCTAGCTTGAGAAGATTGAAGAAAATATTCTTTTACTTTATTATAAATTTTCAATGAGCTTTAATTCTGACATTGGATAGCATTTTTTCGAATATGGGCCGAGTGTTACCTGTAGAGAAATCAAACAACAAATAGAAGCGTAATTACAACAATATGGTGACACTCCCGTGAAGGTATTTGTCCCACAAGTTGGTGATGAACAAAGGGAATTGAGTATGTTTGTTTGTGCACCAATGACCCCTATTTATAGGCCATCATGCACCGGTTGGTAAAGGGCACATCCATTGGTTAACCAATGGTAACCCAAAGGTCACAACCATAAGGAGTGACACATCCTATTGTGAAAATGGTATAACCATTGGTAAACCAATGGTAACCCAAAGGCCACAACCTTAAGGAGTGACACAACCTTTTGACTAAATCAAAAGGTTGTGTCTCTTGATACTTTACCAATCACATACAACCTTTTGACTAAATCAAAAGGTTGTGTTTATTAACACTTCCTTAAATATCACCCCTCATGGGAACCATCACCATGTTAGAGAATATAATTCCAAGGGGTACACCGTTTGGTGATCACACCCCTTAGAATAACATCTCCCACTTGATCACACAAAACGGTGATGATCCAGTTGAGTATTTTACCTTGGTACCAATATAAGCTTTCCACTACTCAACTCTCATCTGCTACTCTTGCAGATCGGCGTCAGAGCATGACAAGCCTCTACGTGCGCACGTTTTTGTCATTACCTTATCTGACCGCACCCTTTACCATATGTGCTCCCACTGATCACATATTAGGGGTGACTACATTTCACTAAAAAAAAATTTTAGTGAACGGCATCAATTCTCCGTGACTGGATCAACAATCCATACCTCTGTCATAATTGACGACTTCAGCCGAATACATAACACATGTATCGACCTGCATTGAATTTTCGTTAAGTACTTCCTCTAGAGGCTATTCCTGAGGTTTTTTCCTAATCACCTTATCAATGACTTTGCAAATGATTAACCATTTACTTGGATAATCAAATCACATTTCACTAAAACTTTAGTGAATGGCACTGAATTTTCGTTAAGTACTTACTCACCTGAGTCTTTCTTTAATCACCTTATCAGCGACTTTACCATGATCAACCTTTTACTTGATTAATCAATCTGCATTGAAATTTTATCAAGTACTCACCCTAAGGCCATTCCTGAGGTTTTTCTTGATCACCTTATCAGTGACTTTACAAATGACCAAAATTTTCATTTTTGGATATCTTCATAACTCCAATTTTCTAGGCGTCCCCAGAATTTGTTGAGTTATGCATGTTGACCATGAGATTTCTTCACCTAGGTTTCTTTCAATCCCATTCTAGTCACAGGTTCTCTGAATTTCTCCAGAGATAAACCTTTGGTCAATGGATCTGCTACCATCTCGGTCGAGGAAACAAAATTAACTTTGACCTCACCTCTTTCCACTATATCTAAAATATAGTGATAATACATATCAATGTGTTTTCCCTTGGAACTCTGTGTTCCACTTTTTATCAAATAAATGGCAGACTGATTATCACAAAACACATTAATTGGTTCTGTGGATATACCCAAATTTAAGCTTTTAACAAAACGTTTTATCCACGCCGCATTACTCACTGCAGTACTACAAGCAATATATTCTGCTTCCATAGTAGACTTAGCAACACAGCCCTGTTTCTTACTTAACCAAGAAACTGTTGTTCCACCAAATAGAAATATATATCCAGTTATAGATTTTCTATCATCTACATCACTTCCAAAATCAGCATCACTATAACCGATTAATTCTAGATCACTGTTTCCAAAGCACAATTTCAAATTTTTGGTACCTTGTAAATATCTCAATATACGCTTCATTGCTTGCCAATGTTCTTTACCTGGATTGGATTGAAATCTACTTACCGATCCAACTGCATGACAAATATCTGGTCTGGTACTTGTCATTGCATACATGAGGCTTCCCACAGCTTGAGCATAGGGAACTTTAAGCATTTCACTTATTTCCTCATCATCTTTTGGGCACATACTTTTATTTAAAATATGAGCTTTGCAAACAGGCGTACTTAAAGATTTACAATCTTCCATACCAATATAATAGATTTGAATTTCTATTCCTAGAGATTCTTATACCAAGAACATAAGCGGCTTCACCCATGTCTTTCATTTCAAATTTAGATTTCAAGAATTCCTTTGTTGCATGCATCATATCTAGACAATTACTTGCCAGTAATATATCATCAACATACAATGATAATAATGTTAATTTATTATCATTTTTCCATATGTATACACAGTGATCTAGTGGACTCATTTCATATCCCATTTCCAAAATGGCTTGGTGAAATTTCAAGTACCACTGTCTTGAAGATTGCTTAAGTCCATACAGTGACCTTCTCAACCTGTAGACTTTCTCTTCATGTCCTTTAATTTGGAATCCTTCTGGTTGAATCATAAAGATATCTTCTTTTAATTCACCATTGAGAAATGCTGTTTTTACATCTAATTGATGTAATTCCAAATTCATCCTGGCAAAAATGGACATGATGATCCTTACGGATGTGAACTTCGCCACAGGCGAATATGTATCCACAAAGTCTACACCTGGTTGTTGAGTATATCCCTTGGCCACTAACCTTGCTTTGTACCTTTCCAAACTGCCATCAACTTTAAATTTTCTTCTGAGAACCCATTTACAACCAATAGCTTTTCTATCTTTTGGAAGATCTGTTAACTCCCAAACATTATTTTTGTTTATTGATTCTATTTCATCTTTCATGGCCTCAACCCATTTATCTGAATCAATACTATTGACTGCCTTAGAAAAATTTTCAGGATCATTATCTAAATTTTTCAAACTGGTATTTAGTGCATAATGATCTTGAAATAATATTGATGGTCTTCTGGATCTTTTACTCCCACTGTCTCCAACATCAATACCTGAAGATTGATTTTCATCTGACTTTCTTTTATTATTCTGGATTTGAATAATATCATTATTTTCATTGTCAGATTCTGTGGAGATCCGTTGATTCTCTAAATTATTTAATAAATCTATTTGATCAACAAGAGTAACAAGGTTCGTATTTTCCAAGAAAACGGCATCCCTACTTTCTATCAATCCTTTTTCAGAATGATAAAATCTGTAGTCACTTCCGTTTTCTACATACCCAATAAACCTGCATTCCCAGGTTTTACTTTTTAATTTTTCCCTTAGTGGCCTTGGGATAAGCACTTGTGCCTTACAACCCCACACTTTGAGCTTGCTTAAGTCTGGTTTATGTCCCGTCCATAATTCGTAAGGTGTAAGATGTTTTGCTTTAGTTTCAACTCTATTTAATATATATGTAGCAGTCGATAATGCTTCACCCCAAAAATGTATTGGTAGATCAGCATATGCCATCATCGATCGCACCATATCCAATATAGTTCTATTTCTCCTTTCTGCAATGCCATTTTGTTGAGGTTTATATGGCATAGTATAAATATGTCTTATACCATTCAATTTGCAGAAATTGTCTAAAGCTTCAAATTCTCCTCCTCTATCACTATTCAAACTTTTAATGGGTCTACCCAACTGGGTTTCTACTTCTAATTTAAATTTTTTAAATTTCTCAATTGCTTCAGATTTATGTTTGAGTAAGTAGATATGTCCATATCTTGAATAATCATCAGTGAAAGTAATAAAGTACTCCATTCCTCTATGAGTTTTTGTTTTAAAAGGTCCACACACATCAGAATGTATAATTTCTAGTAAATCCGTTGATTTCCAACTTTTTGAAAAAGATTTACTACTCATTTTTCCTTTGATACATGGTTCACATATATCAAAATTATCTGAGTTTATTTGTGGTATTAATCCACTTTTATACATTATGATCATCTTATTTTTATTTATTTGACCTAATCTTAAATGCCATAAATATGCACAATCTGTAGACACATTCAAATACTCAGAAATGGGTACTTTATTAATATCAACATTCAATACATACATATTGTGATCTTTCACGTCTTTCACTGACACATTTCCCTTACTTATTACAACGGTTCCAGACTTAAACTCAACTGTGTAGCCTTTCTGATCTAGTACAGGCACTGATACTAAATTCCTACGAATACTAGGTACATATAGAACATCACTAAGTAAAATAACGGAACCATTCACTTTGAATTTACATGTACCTTGCCCCAAGACATCGCAATATGTATTGTTGCCCATATAGACTTTGTGCTCTCCAGTTTGTTTATCTTCAAGTTTGACAAACATTTCTTTGTTCCTACATATATGTCTTGTCGCTGCAGAGTCAACCCACCATGAATCTGTCACTGGTTCCACTAGCATTACTTCAGAGATCGTCATCACAATTTCCTTGCTTTCTTGTGCTTTTCCTTTGTTAGGACATTGTGATTTGTAATGACCCTTCTTTCCACACTTAAAACAGTTTCCAGAAAATGGTTTGTTTTGTTTTCTTTTTAACCATTTTTTTTTCTTGAACTGTTTTGGCTTCATCTTATTCTGTGTAGAACGCTTATCTTGAGCCATTAATAAATTGGATGATTCACCATCTTTATTCCATCTTTTCATCTTTTCTCCTTCAAGTACTAAAAGTACTGGAAGCGATATCATTGTTACTTCATTTCTACTGTGTGTTAAAGAAGTAATAATGTGATCCCAAGATGAAGGAAGACTATTTAGTATGGTTGTAACTTGCATTTTATCAGTGAGAGGATGACCGGCATCATTTAATTCTTTCGCCATCAACTCCATTTGAAGTACATGATCGCCAATATCATCATTCTCTTTCATACAAGTCCGGTTATACTTATCCAACAATAACTGTATATAAGTATCCGACCTTAAACCATACTTTGCTTCAACTGCATCCATAATTTCTTTAGCAGTTTCATAGTCTTCAAATAAAGGAATAATGTGATCACTCATGCAATGCAAAATTAAAGTTTTTGCCCATGCATTGTGTTCTATCCATTTATCTACATTTGAAACGCTGCTTCCACTTTTACTTTCATCATTTTCTACAATTTCTCCCCATGGCTTTGGTGTTGTTAATGTATATAAGGTCTTTTCATGGGTTAGAAGAAAAGTTATATGCCTTTTCCAGGCCCGAAAATTTCTTTCATTCAATTTTTCTATCATCGAGGGATCAATACTTTTCTTCGGTGCCATGAATAATAAACCTTAAAAAATTAATCAACAAGAAGAATGTAGAAATAATAAATGTGTACTATTTAAATACAATAGTTCAACTGTGAAAAATTAAAATTATTACAAACTTAATTAGTAATAATAACTCTTGGATTTAATCCAAGGTGGCAGCCTAGAAATTCTCCTATTATATTTTATATAAGGAGAATAATGAAAATGATGCCCCGATCGAGGATATCCACGACCTTTCCTTGATGTTTCAACTTTTTCAAAGAATTTCTGGTGATAATTTCGACCAACAGGGGCCTTGTAATATTTTGGCTTGAAATTTGGAGCACAACGGCTTTTGAACGGACGAAATCGGGCTTGAAATACTCTCGAACGGCCCGATTGAAAAATCCTGCCCTGAACCGGTTCAGCCGGTTCAAGCCGGGTTCTGGAGATCGGCTTCTGGAGGCGGCTCGGTCAACGGCTCGAAGATCGGCTCGGCTTGGAGATCGGCTTGCGACTCGACTTGCGGCTCGGCTCGAAGGTCGTGAAACGGTGCCGTTTGGAGGTGTCTGTTGTGGCTCTTCAGTGCCGAAAACGACGTTGTCGTTTTGCTCCTTAGGCTGAACGACAATGTCGTTTAGTCCAGGTGGAATTTCAAATTCCTTACCGTTGGACAAAACGACGTTGTCGTTTGGATCTACGGGCTGAATGACACTGTCGTTTAGCCCCTCCCAGATTCGAATTAGACGACCGTTGGACGAAACGGTACCGTTTCGTCCTGGGTCGTCTTCAACCTCGCGCAGAGGCGTTCCAGCGTCCGTGAAACTTGTGAGTTCACTCCCGTCCGACCAGTTAGTGGCCGGCGACGACGACTCCGACGTGCTCCCGAGGTCGACGAAGTCCGACGGCGGTGAGAGGCTCTGGCGGCCGGCCGAAACAGTGACTTTGTGTGCAAATGGGCTATTTAATTCACTATTCCTTTGTGTAAAATAATATCAATAATTTTCTTCAAAATAGTAACAATTTACTAAATTTTGAAGATTACCAGTATATTCTAAACCCCCCACCGTGATCTGAAAGAGTTTCTCTCTCGGATTTTTAAGCAAACGAAGATGATTAAAATATGCAAGTGTGGTTGCCAAACCAAGCACTTGCCTATTTATCGTCTTTGTTATGCATGATAAAATTCCCTCTGACATGGCCTGGCTCTTGATACCACTGTAGAGAAATCAAACAACAAATAGAAGCGTAATTACAACAATATGGTGACACTCCCGTGAGGGTATTTGTCCCACAAGTTGGTGATGAACAAAGGGAATTGAGTGTGTTTGTTTGTGCACCAATGACCCCTATTTATAGGCCATCATGCACCCGTTGGTAAAGGGCACATCCATTGGTTAACCAATGGTAACCCAAAGGTCATAACCATAAGGAGTGACACATCCTATTGTGAAAAGGGTATAACCATTGGTAAACCAATGGTAACCCAAAGGCCACAACCTTAAGGAGTGACACAACCTTTTGACTAAATCAAAAGGTTGTGTCTCTTGACACTTTACCAATCACATACAACCTTTTGACTAAATCAAAAGGTTGTGTTTATTAACACTTCCTTAAACATCACCCCTCATGAGAACCATCACCATGTTAGAGAATATAATTCCAAGGGGTACACTGTTTGGTGATCACACCCCTTAGAATAACATTACCTTCGTAAACCATGTATTCAGTGTCTTTAAGGATTAGAATCACGCAGTAGTGTTTCTTGCAACTCTTCTACCCCTGGTTTGCAAGCAATTCGAACATATAATTGAAAGCTTAAAGACTATTTTTTAGTACGGAATAAACATTTTACAATCAAGAATCGACAAGTTTAATGATAAAAACAGTACCTCCAACTATTGATGTTCCTCACTATTTTGCTGTGGTTTCTCACTGATGTTTGGCCCTTCAAAACTCTACTCCACTCTATTTAGATAGTGTAAGACTGAAGGAGATTGAGTGAGTGAGTCTAGAGACCAAACACGGTATTTATAGCCGAAGCCTCCATCAAGCTTCAGTACTACGTGTCCCACGTGCTCAGTTTATCATGGGATCAGTTTCTATATTCTATGAACGTGATGAATAAATCAAAGTGGACATTTCAAGGGCTCATAAACTTAAGGAAGCTAGAGACTCGTTCTCACAAACGGCCTCCGTAAGAAACGGTCAACATTCTCCCACTTGGTCCACACTTTTAATCTAATATTTCATCTTAAATCCATCGATAATCTGTATTTAAATAATAAATACATGAATCATGGCGATAGGTCCTCTAATGAAGAGAATAACCTTCCATGTATTACCATGTATTTATTTCTTAAACATTATAATTTATGTGGCAACAATTTCTTAATGAATAAACCCTATGTTTATTCTTGATCCAACACAGATGAATTTTCTTAAAATTAAATTAAGGTGCACATCAATATGAGAAAAAAATATCAAAATATTTAAGAATTTCAAAGAATAACATTGTTCATACAAAGAATTTTAAACCGTATATAGATTTCTTGAACTTGCAAACTAATTGCTAACCATCACCAGAGGAGAATCCTTCAGGTTATTTCATGTAAACCTCGTCCTCTAAATCTCTATTGAGAAATGGTGTTTTCACATCCATTTGTAGCAACTCTAAATAAATTTTCATACTTTACCAATGTAAATCATGCTTTAAAAATTGAATCTAATGACATAAAATTGCCTGCGAGCCAAAATTTTAATTCAAGTAGATTCAATTATTCTTTATGATATAATTTTATCAAATTATTTACTTAATTCATAATTCTAAAGGATATATTATGATTTGAAGTATATTCTATCTTAGATTAAACTTTTATGATAAAACTATAAAATTATTTACTAAATTCATAATTCCTGTGGGTAATTTATGAATAACTTGATATTTTATCATAATTAATAATATAAATATAATAAAAATTCATGTGGGATAAAGTTTATTATATTAAGTATAATTAATTATAATTAATGTCTAATATTATTTATGTGATCCTAATCAATCATAATAATTTTACTTAATTAAAGATGCTGTGGCTATTCTCTAATTAATTAAAATTATATGGATCACTAGACATTAAATTGTATAAGACTAGCTTATTATTATGAATTACATAATTTTAACTAATACTAACATGTTATTATTATGCACAAAATATTCATAATATAAGCATAAATATTGCATAATCAAAATTATAATATTATGCATAACATTTAATTTCATGCCTTTAACTATATACTCATCCAAAAATTGCATGTATTAATATAGAGCAAAATTAATCAATTTATGCAAACTAAATACGAGCATAATAAATAAATTTAGACAACAATTATCCAAATTGCATATAATTAAATCAAATAAAATTATAAGCACAACTATACATTATAACAATTATAAGCATAAAGGGCGTAGGCCCAAAAACCTACTTTCCAGACCATCTATAAAAGTGAATTTTTTTTATTATTTTTGAAAATTGACCCATATAAACGACATGTCGTTTTTCAGTTTTTGAAAAACGACGTATCGTTTTCCTCATTGTTTAAAAAGAAAAACAGGCTATATAAACGATATGTCGTTTTTATTAAACTTATAAACGACGTGTCGTTTTTCTCTCTACGGAATGATTGAGACCCAACTAAACGACATGTTGTTTCTACAAAAACTGAAAATGACGTGTCGTTTAATTTGCTATACTGAATGAACGCTGGCCCAACTAAATGACATGTCGTTTTCAACAAAACTGAAAACTGCATGTTGTTTATCTCCATACTGAATAAATGGATGCGAACTAAACGACGTGTCGTTTATCAATACTAAATGGATGACTCCCCACTAAACGACATGTTGTTTTCAACGAAGTTGAAAACTACATGTCGTTTTGGTCGTCTTCAACCTCCAGACAGTTCGCAGATCAAGATTTCTGAGACCATTTTCACGTCAAAAAATACGTTTTTAATCATAGAAAGTTTAGAAAAACTATTTCCACATGATTTCTAAACTTCTTTCGAATAAAAAACATTCAAAAATCAAAACTTAAAATTTTTCAAAACTTTTCGGCCAAAACAGAGATGAACAAAGCAATTTTTTTAAACACCAAGGCAGAGATAAAACCTGGCTCTGATACCAAATGAAAGCTTAAAGACGATTCTTTAGTGCGGAATAAACATTTTGCAATCAAGAATCGACAAATTTAATGACAAAAACAGTACCTCCAGCCATTGATGCTCCTCACTGTTTTGCTGCAGTTTCTCACTGATGTTTGGCACTTCCAAACTCTACTCCACTCTATTTAGATGGTGTAAGACTGAAGGGGATTGAGTGAGTGAGTATGAGGACCAAACACAATATTTATAGCCGAAGCCTCCATCAAGTTTCGGTGCTACGTGTCCCACGTGCTCAGTTTATCATGGATCAGTTTCTACGTTCTATGAACGTGATGAATAAATTAGAGTGAACCATTTCAAGAGTTCCTAAACTTAAACAAGCTAGAGACTCATTCTCATGAACGGTCTACGTGAGAAACGGTCAACAATAATATCACATGCATTAAAAGGCAGTATTTCCATCTCGATCCACCAGGCACCAAACAAATACCGAGCGAAGATGATTGCCCACATGATCATATGTTGAATAAAACAGAAAACCCATATTAAGACACTCGCAATCATGATCACGAAATTAATGACTCCACTAATAACCTCTGCAATCATCATGCATGCGTCTTACTGTCATAATCACGATCACAACTAGTGTCGACCCAGAAATATAAATATCCATTAATTGGAAAAGATAAAGTGGCAATTAGTAGATATTTGAAAGGAAAATATATTCTAATTTCGCATTGATTGGAAAATTGGCATGATTAGTTCCCAAGGAGTGGAAATTACAGCGGAAATTTTAGCAAACATGATTAATACAACAGTTTTTTTTTTAACGACTAATTCAGACAGCATGTATAAGAAACTACATTTGAAGTGTTTCCTCTTTACTTATATACCAGAACAAAATCTAGTCCTGAAACTATGGCACCAAACTATATAATAAGTACATGCAGAACTAATCGGCCTTCTTATTATCTGTTGGTTGAGCTTTGTTAATGGCTGCAGAATGCTTATCCTCCTCAGTCTTGGCATGAATCTCATTTCTATCTCTGAAATACTTTTCGAAGGACCTTGGAAGGAATTTCGGAATCAAAAATCCAAACAGATTGATTGAGAAATACACTAGATTGGCAACTGCAAGGCTCCTTCCAAACCAAAACCACGCAATATCCTACACCACTAACACAATACCAATCAGATTATCAACACCCACAAGACAAAAAAGAAAAAGGTAGTTTATTTTCAAAATACATGCATGAAAAGGAACAGGCCGGCTGAGAATTACCTTAAGTTGTGAACTTGGAGGCAGTGTTTGGTTAGTCCAAACGTCGTTTAACCAATCAATGATAACAAAGATCCTCCGGACGGTATAGAGCAAAGGCACTAATGCCCTCACAGGTGGGGAAAATAAAGATAACCCAGTAATGACGTTCTCAGTCATTATCTGGAAAGAGAGCAAGAACAAGTGAGGTGTGGCTGACCGGACTGCATGGTCATCTGCCCTGGAGAACCCACCCATCACGTACGCCAGCGGCAAGAACAGCCCTATCGTGGTTCCCAAAACCACGTAGAACCTAAAGAATTTACTTCTCTCGGAAATTTCCTGCGACCTGGAACCGACAGTACTACTGCCGCAGGAAGGAAAGACCCAGCGCGAGAGAACTAGAACATAGGCAGTGGTGAAGGCAGGGAAGACTAGATCGAGGAGTGGGACGAGACCGCAGACTGAGAAAACTAAGATAAAGGCTATGAGTTGGAGTTCTACTAGGCGCAGTGATTCCATTATGTTACCCATCACTGACTGTTGCCGCCGTTGGTTTTGGGGGAATGGCTTTTTTTGGGGTGGTGCAGCTGTGTCGGTTTCTTCAGGCTCCGTCCGAGGAGCCACAGCTAGAGATATGCCAGACATTTCTTAATTCCTTGGATGACTGTACGTGTTTGTGTTTCTAGCTTGATTGGTATTCAAATCTTCCTGCCAGTGTTACTGAAACCTGGAAAAGAAAAGAAGCAATTTTTACTGGTGATTAGTGACACTAATGATTGCAAATTTGCAACGCTAAAATTAACCATTCTTTCTAATTGGCGAATTCTTTTGGAAGTGTTTTAGATCATCCCGTAATCTGCAATTCTGGAACTCTGTGAATTTAAGTTTTAGTTAGATGATCAAGAACGAAACAAAGCACCTTGTTTCCTTCAAATTAATAAAACCAACGTCAAAATCAAATACACTACAACCAAAAGCAAAATCTTAAGAAGAAGGAGAAAAGAAAATAGATCTTACTGATAGCTAGGAGCGAGAACATGTACACAGTGATTCGTTCGAAACCGGTGCCTCCGAACCGAAAAGGTAACAAATTAAAAGGGGTCATGGGGAGGCAACAAACAAAGAGCGGGTGACTGTCGCTGTGAAGCTATTTGAACGTGGAGCTATACCGGTCTGACAAGTGGATTAGATCCACGTGGGGGAATCCCAGTCCGACCCCTATGTCTAAGTATGCTATGTTTGGGCTTATCACGTTTTCGTTATGCCACGCTTTGACATTTGTATCTACTAGCAAAAATTCTATACATTATATTATCATCTTATTTTTATTTCATTAAATATGATACGATATATTTATTATTATTAAATAATTATTTATTATATATTTCTTTATCATTTAATAATAATAAATATATTATATATCACTTAATATAATTAAAATAAGATAAGATTGTGATATATAACATTACTCGTATATGAAACCAAAGAAATGAAGTTGATCAAGTAGATGTCAGACACGTCAGCTAAATTTGGAAAGCATTCCGTTTAGAGCGTATCCGAGCTTATGCCCGGCTTGAAGTTAACATGGGGCCACCTTTGGCCCAATTCGCTTTTCTGAGCAAAGCTTCTCATAAAATTAGAAATTTGCACATGTAAGGCCCTGTTGGATAAACAGTTCAAATGAGATTAAATAATATGTTTTGAATAATAATAAGATTTTTTAAATTAAAATGAGATGAAATTATTTATAAAATATTATATATTTGGATAGTGAGATGAAATGAGATAATTTTAACTTTTTAAGATTTGATAAAGGAAAATACTAAAATCACAACTGGGTATTCCCAACTGGGATCCTAGCCTTTTTTTTTTTAACTTAATGATTAAGTAAATATTTTTTATTGACACTGTGAATTTTTTAAAAAAATATATTTAAAAATGATAAAAAAATGCATAAAAAAAGAAGAAAACACACTGCACGAGATCCCAGTCGGGATCCCCCATGTATGGGTGTAGAAGCACTCTTTGATAAAGGGGTGGGTCCCACCAATAATTGAGTAATAGTTATGAATATATTAATAAAAAATAATATTTATAAGTAATTAAAAAATCTATCATAAATAAATTTAAATCTCAAAATATATTAGGAGGTTGTTGGCCGAAATTATTCTATAATTCCAAAAAATCATTTCTATTTTTTAAAAGATATTATTCTTAAAGATATTATTATTCTAAAAAATAATTTAAATCCCAAAATATATTGGGAAGTTATTGGTCGAAATTTATAATTTCTTTTTTTTTTAAATTATTTTTATCTATTTATTTTTCTATATATAAGAAATTCGTCATTTTTTATTCTAATTATAAATTATAATAATTTTGATTATTTTAATAAATAAGTATATGAATTATGTTGTAGATTTGTTTTAAATAATTTATTAATTTCGAATTCTCTAATAAAACTCCAAAACGCACTTCTATTCAATACTCACAAAATTATCAATTTTTTTGAAAAAATATATTATTCTAATAATGACTTATTGATTATTCTATTTTAATCACAAGGAAATTTTTTTACTGTGTGGGATTCTTTTCAGGGCTCGTTTGGATAGTGAGATGAGATGAAATGATTTTAGATGATTTGAATAAAATATTATTAGAATATTATTTTTTAATATTATTATTATTTTAGAATTTGAAAAAATTGAATTGTTTATTATATTTTATGTGGAAGTTTAAAAAATTTGTAATGATGAAATGAGATGAGATGAGATGGTTTCTCTATCCAAACAATCCCATTGTTTATGTCAGAAAGTAATGAGATGAGTTTGAAAACTTATAGATGAAATAGAGATGTGAAATTAACCGTTTAGATAGACAAAACTATCTCATCCGTACAGACCATTAATTTCATCTGATCTGACAAACCAAACTGGGCCTTACACTATTTTCCATTGTCTATCCTTCTCTCGTGACAACCTTTTTTCATTTTTTTTCTCTTCTTGGATATGGACATAGGCGAAATTAGAAGATTTTAACTATTACCAAATCAAACTTCCCTCATCCCCGCAAGATTCCACAATTCCAACCATCCCATGATTTTAGCTAATTAGCCGTTACACATTCTTTATACAACAAATCTTTTTTCTTTCCATGTATACATTATTTCACTCTAGCTTATATACATGTATGAAATCAATGAATAAACAAGAGAAATATTTCCCACATTCTGTTTCTTAACAAGGTATCAGCCAAATATCGACTCTGACGTACCTTTTTCATACCTTCCATGGCTTCAGAAGTACCTTCCATGGCTTCCTCTTCTAATGATTCCTCTTCTTCTTCCCCATATCTCCTTCATCCCTCTGATTCTCCCAGCCTTGTTCTTATTTCCGATCATCTCACTAATGACAATTTCTCCAAATGGCAATGTGCTCTTCGTCGTGACCTCAATGCCAAAAACAAACTTTGTTTTGTTAATGGCACTCTCAAACCACTAGCTACCACCTCCATCGAATATGCTCAATGGAGTAGGACCAAAGACATGGTCCTCACTTGGATTCTCAACACCATAAATCCTTCCCTTGCCAACTCCCTAGTCTACCATGATGATGCACGTGTTGTCTGGCTCGACCTTGAGTCTCGTTTTTGTCATGGAAACAATGCTCGTCTCTTCCATCTCAAATGACAAATCTCTAATCTTCACCAAAACCAACTTTCCATCCCCAACTACTATAATAGCATCAAACAATTATGGGATGAACTCAGCAACCTTCAACCCCCCACCGATGCAAATACATTAGAAGATAGGGCTAAGGGCGAGTGAGTGTTCCAGTTTCTACTAGGCCTCAAAGACTCCTTCGTTGCTCTCCGCACCCAAATCCTCGTTGTTCCAGTTTCCTTCCTTTTCCAAGAAGAAAAACAACGCCTCCTCCATGTCACCCATCAGCCACCCGAAAACATAGCTCTTGCTACTTGGGCTTCTCATCCCCATCCCAATAAACCCACTCTCAAATGCACCGAGTGTGGCAAAGACGACCATCTTAGTCACTGTTGCTGGTGTATCATCGACTACCCTTCTAGCCATGAACCTCGCAACAATCGCACCCCTTCTCTTCTTGGGAAGCCGCCTGTTGCTGCCAATTTTGTAGGTGCTAGCTCTAGTCCGATCTCAGGCCTCTCACCAGAAAACTACCAGCAGCTTATGGCCCTTCTTCAACCTCCTTCTTCAACCGAGCAATTTGTGGGTAACTCCCTCACGCCGATCTTTATTTTTAACCCACAACACGATTGGATTATCGACAGTGGTGCGACCGACCACATGAGCCCTTGCCGATCCATCTTCTCGCACCTTCAGTCGCCACCCATGGCTTGGTCCATTCGGTTACCCACGGGAGAGACCATTCCCGTTGAAGGAATTGGCTCTGTTTTTCTCTCTGAAACCCTCACTCTCCACAATGTCCTATATGTCCCTACTTTCTATTTTAACCTCCTCTCTATCCCTAGTCTCACCATTCACTTATCTTGTGTTGCTATATTCTTATCTTCTCATTGTTTTTTTTTCAGGATCTTCAGTTGAAGAGGCTGATTAGAGCGGGTGAAGTTTGTAATGGACTCTACATTTTTCGGCCCAAAAAATGCATTGCTTTTTGCATTCAAAAAATTGATAATAAGATCATATGGCATTGTCATCTAGGTCATCCTTCAAACTTTACTATTCCTACTATTTTTTATGGTTAATGTGTTCTTTCTTATTGTGATACTTATGCTCGTTCTAAGCACATGTGTTTACGTTTTCTAGTTCATGCGAATAATAGTTTAATTTCCTTTCATCGATTATATTGTGATATTGGGGCAGTTATCCTACTGTCTCTATTTGTGGTGCTCATTACTTTTTTACTATTGTTGACGATTTTTCTCGTACTACATGGATTTATTTAATGCATTTTAAATCAGAAACTTTTAGTCATTTAATGCATTTCTTTACTTTTGTCAAAAATCAATACAATTCCATGGTTAAAATTATTCGTACTGATAATGATCAAGAATTTATTTCAAGAAATCTTCAAACCTACTTTCATGACTATGGCATCCTTCATGAACGTACTTGTGTTGAAACTCCTCAACAAAACGATGTTGCGGAACGTAAACACAAACACCTTTTGAATGTTGCTCGGAGTCTTCATTTTCAAGCTCATTTACCCCTTAAATTTTGGGGAGAATGTGTTCTTATTGCTACTTATCTCATCAATAGGACCCCTAGTAGGTCTCTTCAAAATAAATCTCATTTTCAACTTCTTCTCAATACTACACTCACATACTCTCATCTACGTGTCTTTGTCCTGCTTAGACCCTTACTGCTCATAGCGACAAATTTTCTCCCGAGCATCTTGTTGTATCTTTATTGGTAATCCTAACAACCGTATAGCTTACAAATTATATAACCTTGACACTGACTCAATTGTTTACTCGCGTAACGTCACTTTTCATGAAAATCAGTTTCCTTTTCAGCACTCTGTTCCTTCCCATCCCATCCCAACCCATCCCAAATTTCATCTTTACCTATTCCCGAACCTATTCCCTTCTCTACTCCTACACTGACCACACTTACAGACCCTAACCCCAATTCTCATTTTCCCTCAAACCCCACTTCCCCTATTCCCTTTCGCCCTCGTCGTGCTATCACCCGTCCCACTTATCTTCTTGATTATGTTTGTCCTACCATTTCCACATAGTCGAATGCATCTTCAACCGCTGCACAGTCCTCAAGTACTTCTCATCCCTTATCTGCTTTCCTTTCATACTCTCATTTTTTCCATGCTCATCATTCATTCTTAACTGCTCTCACTGCTTCTGTTGAGCCTACTTGTTACTCTGAAGCCCATCGTCACTCTCAAGGAAAACTCCACTTGGACACTTGAACCTCTCCTTCCTGGCAAAAAACTCATCGGTTGCAAATGGATTTTCAAGACCAAACTCCGCGCTGACGGTACCATTAAGCATTACAAAGCCCGACTTGTAGCCAAAGGCTACACTCAGGTGGAAGGTATAGACTATCATGAAACCTTTGCTCCAGTTGCCAAAATGACCACAGTCTGCTGCATTCTAGCTATTGCTGCCACCAAGAATTGGATCATTCACCAAATGGACGTTCACAATGTCTTTTTGCATGGTGAACTTGATGGGGAAGTTAAATGCAACCCCAACCAGGCTACTATATTAAGGGGGAGACATGTGTCTGTCACCTTTGGAAATCCCTCTATGGCCTCAAGCAAGTTTCCCGGAATTGATTTTTTAAACTAACATATATTCTTCTTAATGCAGGTTTTGTTCAGTCTCAGGCCGATCTATTTACCTTGCTTACTGCTACTAGTCTCGCTATTATCTTGGTATATGTCGATGACATCTTGGTCGTTGGTAATAATCTCTCTCAAGTCACTTTCTTCAAGACTATTATTTCCTCTCACTTCAAAACCAAGGACCTTGGACCTCTCAAATATTTTATTGGTCTTGAAGTTGCTCGCTCACCTTTAGGCATTTTTCTCAATTAGCGCAAATATGCTCTAGATATTCTTGTCGATAATGGTCAGCTTGGTTCTTGCCCTGCTCCCTTTCCCATGGAACAGAGCTTAAAGCTCAATGACACGGATGGGGATTTACTTCCTGACCCTGCTCCCTACCCCAACGGTTAGTTGGACGACTCATTTATCTCATCATCACTCGCCCTGATGTTGTCTTTGCCGTCTACATCCTTAGCCAATTCATGCATGCTCCCAGAATTTCTCACATGACAGTTGCTACTCGTGTTCTCCGCTACATCAAAGGCACTCCAGGCTAAGACATTTTTTTCTCATCTTCAAATGATCTTCATGTTTGTGCCTACACAGATTCTGATTGGGCCAGCTGCCCCACCACCCTACGCTCTACCACTGGTTTTTTTTATCACTCTTGGCTCTAGTCCTATTTCATGGCGCACTAAGAAACTGACTACAATCGCCCGTTCCTCTATTGAAGTTGAACACCGTGCCATGCCTGTCACCACCTGTGAACTAGTATGGTTGCAACAACTTCTTCGTGATCTCGGCTTCTCACACAAATGTCCCATGACTCTCTACTGCGACAACCAATTTGCTCTCTACATTGCTTACAATCTTGTCTTCCATGAACGCACCAAACATATTGAGATCGATTTCCATATTGTTCGTGACAAACTCCGCTCTGGTCTTCTCACCACCTCTCACTTACCCTTTTCCGAGCAACTCACTGATATCTTCACCAAAGCTTTGGGTAATGAACTTTTTCATCATCTATCTCACAAGTTGGGCATTACGAATCTTTATGTGCCAACTTGAATGGGAGTATTACCAAATCAAACTTCCATCATCCCCGCAAGATTCCACAATTCCAACCATTCCAACCATCCCATGATTTTAGCTAATTAGCGTCACACATTCTTTGTACAACAAATATTTTTTCATTCCATATATACATTATTTCACTCAAGCTTATATACGTGTATGCATTCAATCAATAAACAAGAGAAATATTTCCCACATTTTGTTTCTTAACATTAACGATTAACATTATACACTAAGACCCCATTTGGATTGCATGATCATTTCATCTCATTTCATCTCATCTTTTCTCAACATTCAAGCAGTACATATATAAATACTTTTCAATTTTAAATTTTCAACTTTTTCATCCAATCATTACAACTTTTCCAAACTTCTAAACAAAACACAAAAAATAATTCAACTTTTTCAAATATCAAACAAAAATTATATTAAAAATTATATTCTAACAATATTTTAACTTTATAATATTTTTATTCAAATGTTTCTTTTTAATTTTCTATAAAACATCTTAATTCAAACTATTTTTTTTATTATTTACAGAACATCTCATCTCATCTGACTATCCAAACGAGGCCTGATAAAACACATCATGTTGGATGGGATATTGGGATGAATTTAATCGGATAATTATATTCGAGTTGTCATTTTTTTTTTCAAAATTTTAAAATGGATTAGATACAACTATCGTGATTTACTTATAACTAAAAATTATTGTGATTTACTAGATCATATGTAAGCATGATATTTATCGAATTATATATGGCCTGAAGTGAATTGCTTGATTAACACCAGATTAGCATGCATATATGTTAAATTCCAACTCTAGGCATGATCTAACCATCAATTTCGCATGGGAATAGAATACTTTGTTTCTCAATTTTGGTTCCGGTAAGGGTATGATAAGTTTATTACTTCCTACCACTTATTTATTATATCATAACATATTTGAAATTTTTAATTTTTTTATTATTTTCTTTTAAGTATATTTTTTAATATTCTTAATCATTAAGAAAAAATTAAAAAAAGATATAACTTCACTAATAGCTATTTCCTTAACCATTAAGTAAAATAAAATAAAAAAAATAAGATAATAGTAAAAAAATTAGTAAGAATTAATAAGTCTATCATTATTCATACTTTATCATTATTCAGCAACGACAAAGATGTAGAAGAACTAGATATAGAAACGACAAGAGACCTAAGGGCTCGTTCTTTTTCTTTAATCAAGAAAGCAAACGTCTAAACTTTAATAATCTCCTATTTTCCTACCGTTACGATTTAATTTAATGGCCACAACTTTCAAATGAAGGATGAGTACGACGTCGTGTTTGTGAGAGACTAGCGCCGGCCCTTTTTCGCGTCGTAGGTAGCCGCACTTACAAACGAAGTTGTGCCACATATATCCGGATGAGTTGTCACTCCATGATTGGATATTGTCTTTGCTGGGCCTACTGGCGAAGATATTACTGTCTGAGACTGGCCAATCCCATAACGTTTTTTGGGAGGCATAAAAATGAAGAAAATATAAATATAAAGCAATAAATTAAGAAAAATTGTATTTATAAATATCATATACCACACATTATTTTTTTTTATGATTTTTTTTAATTTATTTATTTTATTAAATGTGTGGTATATAAATAATGAGTAAAAAAAATTAATTTTTTTTAAAAAAATAAAAATTTAAAAATAAAAAAATAAAAAAATTATAATATGTGATGTATTGTAAATAACAATGCTCATAAATTAATTATTTGCCAACTCAGAACGGCAGAACCTAAACCAGCAACGTCTAGTGGGGAATATTATATTCATATTTATATATTTATTATATTTATCTCTGGCTCAGGTTTGCCGGTTGTTGTCCACCGGCTCACGTTAGCAGCTCCTCCCCACATGGTCAGAGTGGACCTCCCCCCCAGATTTTGACACGTGTATAAATTCTCCCGCTTCTTACATCTATCCGTTAGCCCTACCTTCTCTTTCTCTCTTTTCTGCAACTCCTCCCTTTCCCGTTGAAGAACTAGGAGGAAGAGAGAGTAGAGAAAGAATTGAAAAAAATAAGATTTTGAAAAAGAAAAGGAAAAGAAAAGTGGGCAATGGGGAAACTGCTATGTGATTCGACGACCGTTGCGGAGACATTTCAAACCTCCTCACCAAACCGCCCGTGGAGGGATCCGAAGTCTTCGCCAGCTTCTCTAGATGCAATCGACGCCGAAGATCTCGTTGACCAAACCACCACGACGACCACCGCTTGGGACGACGTTCATGGACTGGAGGACCAGCAGAAGCGCCACCTCCAGAGACTTCACGCCAAGGGGGTCCTCTGGAAGCGTCCCGAGGATGAGTTGTCCTCGACCTCGGTCGTGTTCCGTCTGTCGCACGGAGGGGAGGTATCGGCCGATGGAAACTGCCTCTTCACGGCGTCGCAGAAGGCCATGGCCGGGCCGGGGTCGGCGCGTGGGGTAGACGCGCGTGAGTTGCGGAGGCGTACGGTGAGGCGTTTCTTGGAGGATTTCGGATCTGCCGCGGCTGAGGAGAAGGAGGCCATCGACGAGGTGATTAGGCACATGTACGCGCCCGATCTGAAGAACGGGTGGGGGATCCACGTGGTTCAGGAACTTAAGTTGCTGGCCAAGAAATCGGATCGCTTGGCTTTGGATCCCGCCATTGACGAGCTGGTTCAGCTTGGCATGCAAAGGTTTCTTCGAAAAAAAATCTTGGATCTATTTGTTTTGATATCAATTTTTTTAGATCTAATTGCTTCTGCTGAGGCAAATGTTGGTTCAGAAATCTCTTTATCCATAATGATTCTTGAATCGAGGAAATCTCTTTCGTATTTTTGGAATTTAACATCCTTTCTTTTTCAATTTTCCCATTCACCAATTTAACAGTTTTGGTGTTATTTTCTGGTGTATATATGCTGACTGTTTCATTGCATTAAAAGAACGATTTTTGTGGTTTAATTGTTTGCAAATATATAACAGACTACATTGTTGAATTGCGCATGTCTTTTTGCGGATTTTGGTGGCGTATATTTTACTTGTATTTTTAACGGGCTTACATTTCTGATTTGAAGAGAGGTGGCGGCGGAGTCTATTTACAAAGAAAGATGTATTCAGGTGCATGATGGCCCGAATTGGGCCAAATACATGTCGATCTCTGGTTCATCTGATGATGAATATGATATCGTCACATTGCAGTATACTGAGGAGGGTCTATTATCTATAGATGAGAATAGGGAAGGTCATGCTGCAGCTTTCGGAGATGATATAGCTATAGAATGTCTTGCAACGGAGTTCAAGAGGGAAATATACGTGGTAAGGATTCAGGAATAACATTTTGTCCTTACACTGATTCTGTCTTTTTTTGCTTAGGTCGATTGCAATTTGATTAGGATAATTATATTTACTAATTGATTATAAACCTCCACAATCCTGCCTTGGATCTTGAAGTTTTATTGTTTGGTATGATACTAAAGTTTCGTAATCTGGTTAGGAACATGTTTTAGATGTGCTAGTTTCTACGCTATATTTAATAGTGCCATATGATATCTCACAATTGTAAGGTCACTTGTTGAGGAATGGATCAGGCATGTGATTGGAACTCTGGTTATTGTAGTCAACTTGTTAGTTCCAGCTGCTCACTCCTTTTGGTGTTGCTCAGTTGCTCCACCATCTGAAAATGGAATAGATAAATAAGCAGCAGGCTGATCTGCCCTGCACATCATTCTTTTGTGGCTGTCTGTAATTTTTGGATTTCCTTACTATTTATTTGTTTGGGAGAGTTATTTCAAAATTTTCGTGGAATTTGGTAGTCAAGATTGAAATCAAATTGTCAGATTATATATGTAAGGTGTAAACAATTTCTTGTTTACCTACAGAAAATGGTAGGAATACTACTAACATTACCATTCTCAGAGCAACTGCAATTAATCTTTATTTTTTTTAACAGTACAATTACACTTCGCTAACATCATTACCATTATTGCCATTGCCATCAAAGAGACTCCACCGCCTCTGTCACCACTGCCAGCCGCCGTGGCAACCTCCATCACTGTAACACGACCAAGTCACTGCCTCTAGCTACTATACTTTAATTTCTTTATCTTCGAGTATACTCATCTCTAAACAAACCTAATGGAAAGTACAAAGGTGTCTTTAGTTCAGCTTGTCTTGTAGAATTCTCATTTGAAGTACCCGATCGATGGTCATCTAGGCATATTATTTTAAATCTGCTATATATGGTCAAGTAGTTTGCAGTGCTAAAGGTGATCAACTGTGATACATCTTATATGTTATTATATACACACTATGAATCATCATTAATTAAGCTTCCTTGTGTTAATTCATTTCTTACAGGTGCAAGCACATGGATCAGATGCAATGGTTGAGGAAGAAAATTGTGTATTCTTCCTCCCACATCGTCCTAGGAGTCAAATTTGTGAACCTCCCTTTTTCCTTTTCATGAAAGGAACAGGTAAGGGAACCGTTATATAAATGCAATTTAGTGGTGATTAGTTTTCGTTTAGTTATGACCTCTGATTAATTTCCTATGAGCTTCTCGTGGAAAACCCACCCATCACTCCATATAGAGTTGTTATTCTGTCATGCCCATACCATTCCAGCATTCCCTTTTTCTTCTGGTTTTGCTACTCAGCCTCTGCTTCATTTCTATGTCATCCCTTTAGATCCAATTGTAAGCATTTGTACTTGCAGGCTGGTGTGGTGCTGGAGCTGATCACTATGAGCCCCTGATTGCCCATCCTTCTTCGTATGTTTCCCTGGAGAAGGTTGCAATGGTACTTTGAGGATATTAGTTCTACAGTTTTGTGGCTCAGAGGTTGAATAGAAGTAGGTGTTCCATTTATTTATTATTTCTTCCGGTAATGTTTCACATACAATCTACTTCTCCCTGATCCTTCTGGGTGGCAAGGAGAGTTTAATTGCGTAGAATTCATTCTTGAGAGCAATCGGCTGTCTTTGACTCTAACAAGCAGGTCTTATACCTGCAATTGAGCAACCTATAGAAATGTTTTTGCCGGCTTCTTTTGTAGTAGTTGTTGTTGTTGTTGAGTGAGTTTTCTTAGTGCTTGTATCGTCTAGGTTCCAATTTTTACCGAGAATGGAATAGTGCCATTGTGTTGTATCTTAGTGCTGGCCAGGTTTTATCAGATCTATGAGAGATGTGACCATTTTTCTTTTCACCGCTACATGAATATCATGTTCTTTGCAATTTGCCTGCCTGGAAGTTCAATAGTAGCAATGCATTGACATTCCATATAACAACCGCCAAGTTGTGGTCAGGTATTGATGAGACATGGAAAATGAACTACCGTAAAGAATATTGATATTTTATTCAATAATACCTGTAATGAATTTTGAGTAAATGATGTGTATGTTCGCCAGCTTATAAATAACGTCAAAAAATGAAAATATATGAGATTAATTGTTCATTTATTGCCTTCGAACAACCCTTGTCATATATATATTTTGAATTTTATTTTCCCTAGTCTCTTCTCCAATGAGTAGGAAAAAAAAATTAAAAAAAAAAAATCTTTCTTCTCGTATAAGCAAGAAAAGAGAACGCCGTACTCGCTGACCGCCACACAGCGAAAATACACTTGGAGAAGAAAGTATTGCTTTTTAACGTCGCTGTTACCATGAAAGGCCCTTCTGTGAAACTTCAACTCATAAACCGACCATGCATCTTCCAAAAGCAAAAGCCCAATAATTCGTTGAATCTTCGTACATTCATGTCATTAGAGCATCCATAAACCAGTTTTGGGACTAATGCATAGTTTGAGAATTGGAAAGTTGTAACGGGACGGCAATAATGTTGAAAATCTGGGGGCGTAAATTGGCATTCCCAAAACCATATACATATCCCACCAGTAGGCTTGATTACCTTGGTCTGTTGCTTTGCTTTCCACAAAGTATAAATGTGGAAGCAGCCCCAGCACATTCTACGTGCTGGGGTGAAAAAAAAAAAAAAAAAAAAAAAAAACTATGTGAAATGTGTGGAGAGTGTGATGAATAGTAGAGTGTGATATAGCAATACCCTTCTACAAATAATATCTCACGTTTGCTTAGGATGCTGCTACTCGACTGCCCAGCAGCTGGGCGTGCCTCTTAGTTTCGTTTGGATAGTAAGATGAGATAAAATAATTTTAGATGAAAGTTGAAAGTTAAATAAAATATTATTATAATATTATTTTTTAATATTATTATTGTTTTAGGATTTGAAAAATTGAATTGTTTATTATATTTTGTATAAAAATTTGAAAAAGTTGTAATGATGAAATAAGATGAGATGAAACTGTTTATGTATCCAAACTGGATGAAATTGCACTTTTTTTATTTTTTCTTTCAGAGATTTTTTAAACAGATTTAAACATTTTAAAAAATATACAAATACACTAGCAGTAACATTTTTAACTATTAAGAAAAAATAATTGAAATGCATGAGCAGTCAAATCCTGACCGAGACAAAAAGAGCATTTTCCCTATTGCTAATTTCATGAATAGTGACTCCAAGGCTATTCACTATTATAGTATGGTCCTTTTGGTTGTTTTGGGTGATGTTTATAGGCCTGTCCTTTTTTATTATTATTATTACTTTTTTTTTTTTTTCATTTTAACCTTTTACACCCTATACTTGGTGTAATTAATTATATACAGAACCAATATGCATGCACTAATCTCTTGAATATGTCAATTGCTTATTGTTTTACCTGTACTGGACAATTGTAGGGACACATACGTAGCTATGTCGGATCGTGAAATATTCTCAAACGGATTATCAGACGAGTGATCAGACTTTGAAGTGTTAAGCTACGATCGATGTTTGAAAATGGTGAATGTGTATAAACTCTTTGGGTTTGGCAGACGTAAAGAATTAGATCATAGTGACAAATTATTATGTATGAAGTGAGGGGTGTTATCTCCTGGGCCAGAGTAGGAGAAGGGCTCAAGTCGGAAGCTAGACGAGAGGTTTGGGCCTAGCTGAGCACACTAAAAAGTCTCAGGCCCGAGCCCATATATGAGATATGGGCTGGGCCGAACATACTTCAAAGGCTCAAACTAAAGAAGATTGGTAGATAGGAAATCATGACAAACATATAGCTGGGAAGGTAGTTTGATACCCTACTAGCTGACGGATAGGGACCATCACCAACTCTAAATATTGGCGACCAGACATGACAGGAGGGTAGGAATATTTGAGTGAGGCAGCGCCGCATTAATGACAGGAAAGAAACTAGGAGAGTAAGACAACGTCGCATTAATGAGGTAGAAGAAATTTAGAGAGGAAGACATGCCACATTTAATGCGACCCGGAGCTTGGTGCAAACGATATGAGGCCCCGTGTCTAGGGCAAGTGCCTTGAGTACCTAGCATAGGCCATACCGCATTGATAAAATGGAAAGAGCTGTGAGGGAAGGGTATCCTGCATTCAATACATCACAGAGTTTGGTACGCTCAACATTAAAGCCTAGTGTCAAGAACAATCATTGTCAGACCTAAGTATCCTATAGCACGATAGGTGGGCATCATAAGTATCTGATCTCATACAGAGCGACACACCATAATCATGAAGGCCAGACCAACTGGTATAAATAGACATCATCTGCAATCAATAAAAATGTTAACTTCTACACACATTCCTAAAATAACTTTCCTTAAGATTTACTCTCTTAATCTCCTACATTGAGTCTGACTTGAGTGTCGGAGGTACCACAGACCTCCAGCCCCCCATTCTCCTCTTTGCAAGGAAGAATCCGAGTGCTGCCAGCGTGGAGTTGTCCAGGTCCGCGAAACACGACATTAACATACCTCATTTCCAAACAAATTCAATTAAATTAACTATATCGGGGAAAAAGCAACATATATAAACCGAATACATTTATATATATGACGAGGACCAGGTCTGAGGTCGTGTCTTTGTTCGAATTGCCTTCTTAATTGGTGACGTTTCCTTCATTTTTTCTGTTCTTTTATTTTCTTTTCGAACTGAATGTCCGCATCTCCTTTACGAGCTGCTTTTTCTCAAATTAAACCCACGTGCCATGGCCGCTTCAGTTATAATGTGGAAAAAGCATGCCAAGCCAAAGAAAAATAAAATAAAAATAAAAGCATGAAAATAACATGATTTGGTGTTTATTTAATTACTAGCTAGCTAGGAGCCCTCTCTCTGCCGACCCGCACCAAAGAAAAAGTCGAAATTGCATGTCACTACCTTTATACTGCTAATTAATCTCTGCACGCTTGCTATCGTAATATCTTTTAATTCATTATTAATTGTTTCAAAAGTTTAAATTAATAAGAAGATTATTATAACAAATAATGGGAAAGAAATTATTTAGCCTATAAGATCATGATGCAGTTTCTTGTCATGAATATCTCAACTAGTATAGCTAAATTAATAAGCTTGTTGTATTTAATTTTGTATGTTCCTGACGCAAACAAATAATTCTTTGACATATAATTCGACCCAAAAGAAATAAACAAATAAAAGGAGGATTCAAAACCATCTACAGTAACAGTACATGAAAGCAAATTAATGGAGGTTAATATAAACATGAGATAGAAGAAGCAACTAGCTAGCTAGCTTATAAACAAACGCATACATGATTAATCTCTAGTACCTGCCATGGCTTTTCAAAAAGCAAACCCCGTTACAGCAATAATTTATAAAGTAGAGAGCCTGCCTGGACTCCACCAAAATATCTTCCCCCAGGCCAGCCTCCCCAGACCAGTAGTATATAAGTCATTGTTTCCACTGCTCCATTTTCAGTCAGATGTGAATCCTGATCTCACTCTGCATTTTAAGGTGATCAACTATTCCATCATCTCTACCTAGTTCCTAATTCTAAAGCAGTGTTCCCAAAAGTTCTTTTAACCCTACTTAGAATCCCTCATCTATATATTATCCTTTCTTTTTTTTCCCATTCTAGAATGGATTCAATTCGGGCTGAAAAGCTTAGAGCCATGAACAGCTACAAGAAGATCAACCAGTTCCTATACAATCTCATTCTTCATTCTCTCATATCGTTATCGTGTAGTTTACTGTTTTCCTACCCTTACTGGTTTCCCTCTCTGTGCTGTACAATGAAGCATTTTCTGTCTGCCTCTCTCCCAAATCTTTCTGCTGTCTTCGCCAACCCCAAGTGCTTGTTCGTGGTAGTCAATGTCATAGTTGTCTTCCTCGTGGGAGAATCAAAGCTTGTCGCCTCAAACTCATCCCCGGTCGGTGACCTTTACGACGAATATGTTGAGAGGAGTCAGAATCTCAGGGGACAGAAGTACTCCACTTTTCAAGAAATTAGGGAAGTGGAGATCAAGAATTCTGAAACTCAAGATCATGGGTATAATAATATTATTAACCACGCATGTCTCAGGGAAGAGGAATCCAATCGTCCAGATGAAAAAAAAGAGAAGAAACTGGAGATGAATTCGATTGAGGACAGTAGTAGTTGTACTACGGCTAGGATTGAAGGGAAAGAAGTGATCAAAGCTGAAAAAGAAAAAGAAAAAGAAGTTGTTAAAGCAGAAGAAGAAAAAGAAGTTAATGTTAAAGCAGAAGATGATGTTGAACTAGATCATGAAGAGGAAGAGACTGGATTGCCTGCTGAGGAGCTAAACAGAAGAGCAGACGAGTTTATTGCCAGGGTCAACAGACAGATGTGGATTGAAGCATGAATTTAAGTTTTAGAAAATTAAATATGTGCTTCCTTATGGAAGTAGATCACTAAATGCAAAGAAAAGGGCATACATATATATATGCTCATGTACTACTACTGCATGCATGCATGAGACTTGCATGGCTGACGGCCGGAGATACTAATCAATATTTTCAATTAATTCATGATCAGTGTTCGCTAGTTTATAAATTATGTAAGCAATCTCTTTAATTAGCAAAGGAAAGTAAGATTTGTTTCAAGAGCTAATTATATAATGATATCGATGATGATGATGATCTATAGCGTTAAGAATTATGTAACGTCGTAACCCTCTATAAATATTATTGGTGCCTTAATTATATATCATGTAGTACCATGATGCATTTCCTTTAATCCATCGATTAAGAAAAACTGATCGATGTGGGAGTCGGAGTTCGGATTTGAAGGCCAACAAAATTCATGAAGTCGAAGCCAGATTTACTCACTTATCGATCCTACTCGATGATCAATAATATTATTGTACGTACTTTTCCATACATCTCTCCAGTCAGAACAAAGATAAACCTAGAATATTATTTAATATGATGGTTTTATTAGTTGTAGAAGGATTTATTAATTCCTATATCAAATAATGATAATAATATTATAAATCATAAAACTATTTATATCATGCATGAGAGAGTCTTTCTATTTGATACATGCATATCCCATCCACATGATTCGGATAGTAATTAATTATATGAAGCGAGTCATGCTTTATACCAATTTTTCACATGACCCTTACAAATGAAAAGGCATGCTAGCATTATATACCCCAATCACAATTTATTTACAATTTTTAAATAAAATAATATTTTTTAAATATTTAAAAACATCAATCAAAATAAAACTCAATTAACTAAAGGTTTTAAAAAATATATTATTTTAATCCATAATTGTAAACAAATTGTCAACAAGTTGTTAGTCTATCATTTTTTATATTGTAAAAGTCTTTCTACTTGAAAGTCGATTATAAGAGCTGCTTATTACAAAAAATATATATAATTTCAAACTTTATTTATTTTCATCAAAGGAAGATTTATGCTAGTGGGCACGGCCAGCTGTCAAAGTTGGGTGACACGCTAGCACTGCCCTAGAGCAATTAGTTATATTTGGGATCAATTTGCCCGTGACCTAGTGCAAGCAGTGTGACAATGAATTAATTAATGTCGGGGCTCTTAATAGGCTAAATATGAATTAAAAAAATAAATTCAAATCCAATTCAATTTTGATAAATTAGAGTCGGAGTGGAATCGGATTTAGAAAATTCCGATTTCGAATGAGTCGGTAGTCACCCCTAGACAGGTGGTAGTGGGCTGGGAAGTAGAAATATTCCATTCGGATTCGGGAGCTTCAACTGAGATGGGCCAGTGTCCATATTTATTGACTTTTGACCTTTAATTTTCGTCGCTGAAATTCCTTCCTTAGCTCCGAAGAGAGGTGAAAATAAATAAATAAAACATGAAGAAATTAAGGAAAGAAAAGGAAGAGAGTACTTGATCATCTGAAAGTTGGAAACAGTGACTATTCCAATTCGATCCATGCATGGTAGGGTCGGGTAGGGTAGCTACTACGTACCTAACATGAGTTGGTGACAATTAAAACACATGCATCATTGCCATACCCAATGACGACGTCGCATTTTAATATTCCACAAACAAACAAAACTTAAAAAGCATTTTACGCTTCGTGTGGTGCATGTGAGTACTTCAGTCTGCAAGCTGGTCAAGATGTCCGTTTGTTATATTTTAATTTATAATCAACGATTTTCTTAATATAAATGAAGGATATATACATGCAAGAGAAAGGGGTATTATTGCGTCAATACGTACAACAGTACTAGTACTCCCTGCTTGTAGGATATATATATATATATATATATATGTAATTAAGTGCATAAAACGAAAATAAAAAATAGACAATTCAGACATCGGATGTCTGAAGTCACTGCAGCTAGCGCGCGGAGCATGAATCTCACATGTGAATAAGGACGGACGACGAATGAGCCATTGATCTTTTTTAGGTGTTTCTTGTCGGGACTGAATGGTAGTGTTATTTGTATGCGTGTGGGTCTTAAGTTGCTAAAACCACTAGACAATCCTTATAACTATATATATATATATATATATAATAATAGAAGAGGAATATAAAAAAGGAAAAAACCTGTGAATAGGGGCCTCTTTCCGGGAAAATAATGGAACAATTTTATCTATATGTATTTTGGGAAATAGATTCGCTTCGTTTAAGAATATCCTCTTACTACTTTTGAGATCGAGAACGTGTTTAGTGTACGTACGTACGCTTCGTTATGAGATGGGATGATTTGTCCTTATATATGTATACACTTGGAGAAACCATCTTTAAAATTTTACGCCATGCATTTGGATTCGAAACCATCCATCCGTACATATCCAGAGCAACTCTGTATCCAAACTGTCAATTATTGTATTTCTTTTTTTTTTTCTTTCCTTTTTTTTGTCTACATGTAAACATTACAAGAAAATTGTTTATTTGTAGTCAGTTAATTTTAACAAAATGACTATTTACAATTAAAATGAATCTATTTTAATCACAAATAATCTTTCTGCAGCAATTAAATAGTCACAAAAACTCTTTTTTTTTTTTGTAGTGAAACCAGTGTGTTAGCACACCACTTACGATGGGACTCATTATAATTAAAAAAAAATATCAATATTTTTTAGCATAGTTGATGTGAAAAACTTCAAGATCAACAATATATTGATTGTAAAAAAATAGTTTCTAAATAGATTTTTTTTTTAATTGGAGGTGTGGTTTCCCAATAAATTTTACTATGAATGTATTTTTCTAATATAATTAAAAACATAGGAAACTCAGCCTCCATACGTGTATTCTCAAAAAAACAAAAAAAATGATAGAACGAATATCGTAATACATGACATAATTCAATTTGAAGAATCAACATCATCTCAAATTTTGTCTGAATGCACGAGTCTCATATGAGAAAGAGATAACACATGGAATAGGTCCGATGAGAAAAAGATGATAATATGAAGTACGTCCAACCTACGAATCAATCCTAAAAATTTACGAGGATTTTTTTAAAAAAAGTTTTGCAATTAAAGAAGTAGTATAAATGCTCGGGCTCGGCCCATTACCATATGATGATGTAATTTGAGTCCGGCCTGCAAAAAGGAGTCATTATGATCTGCTAAGCTTAAGCATTCTTGTTTTTTTCATAATTAATAAAAGGAAACAAATGCCTAATTCTCGTCTCTCTCCCTTTCCATCCCTTTTTCCGTCCCTTCGGTATAGTTGGCACTTGGCAGGCCGCAGGACAAAGCAGCCTTTCGGAGATCTCAAGAGCCTTGTAACCCTCGACGTTTCCCAAGTGGTTAATACCTTCTCTTCCTTTATGCACGCTCTGAAATATTGGACTTTAACTCTCCCAATCCCATCCTAATCGGAAATTTCTTTCTTCCTTACTTCCATTAGCAAACAAAGAAAGTAACAAAGAGAGATGGCGACCATTTCCTCAACACATTGCCGTTCATATTCGCCGTTACCATCATCTTCGTGTGCGTCTTCTTCTTCATCTTCATGTTCTAAACTCGGTCATCGTCAGAGGGTATCGCTCTCTTCGGTTCCTAAACGCTGTCTTGCGGCTAAGGTCTACTGCGTACAATCCCAAACGAGTTCTGCGGGCCGCATGCAAGATGGTTCGTTTCTTTCTTCAATTAGTTGATTCCCCGTTCATAAATATATCTGAGATTAGCAGTTATCAATATTTATTTTTATTTCTGAAGTCTTTTATAAATTTATCTCTGTATATCAGTTACCAATATATATATATATATATATATATATATATATATATATATATATATTCTGAAATCAGTTATGCTTTGCTTAAATACGCAATGAGAACTGAAGGAGACCATTGGAAAATGATAGTTTTGAATTTGAGTAATTTTGAAAAAGATTTGGTCTAGTGTTAAAAAAAAATTTTAGGATCCGTATTTACTCACTTTTCAAATAGATTGTGCCGCGGTTACGCACTCCGCAAATATCATTTAGGTTCTTTTCTTAATTAGTTCAACATGGTTGATGTGGCATGGTTAACATAGTAAGTCAGAGTCTTAAAACTCAGTTCATTATCATCTGTTTCTTAGTTTTTTTATTAATCGGACTGTGAATGGTTAGATTTGATGTCTCATTTGACCCATTTGATATATGATTAAGCATGCACTTGTCTGTTTCGATTGTTGCGATTTCCCCCTCTTTTTCTTTTTCTGTTTTTTTTTTTCACTTGGATGGCTAGTGGGTGTAGGTGCGATGGCAACCACAGCAACGCCAATTGAAAATGAGACCCCTTTCAAGAAACTGAAGGATGGGTTGTTGTCGGTTCCATCTTCAGTCGAGTATAATGAGGCAGTGGCATTTGATATCAACGAAAAAGAGCCTGCTGTTAGCATTACTGTGGTTGGGGCCTCTGGGGACCTTGCCAAGAAAAAGATATTTCCTGCACTTTTTGCACTATATTATGAGGATTGTCTCCCCAAGGTTTCTGCTACCTGTGTTTTCTATTCTTTTCCCTATTCTCTTTTTCATGGGTTAGTTTAATATTAGTGGATGTTCTATATATACTGTTTGTTATTTAAGTATGAATTCATTTTGTTGCAGCACTTTACTGTGTATGGTTATGCTCGGAGTAAGATGACTGATGCTGAACTTAGAAACATGGTTAGCAAGACCCTTACTTGCAGAATTGATAAGAGGTAAATTTATCTTCCTTTCTCTCGTGACTTGTTGCTTTTAATTTGGCTGTCTGGTATTTCATGTTATGCATGGTGTATTTCATGGGAATTTTGTCACATAGGAAATATTTTTAGGTGTTTAGGTTGTGATATGTTTTTTCTGCTAAATTTTCAGGGAGAACTGCAGCGAAAAGATGGAGCAATTTCTTAAAAGATGTTTCTACCATTCCGGACAGTATGATTCACAGGAAAACTTTGCAGAGCTAGACAAGAAGCTGAAGGAGCGTGAGGTAATTTGTGCATGGTCATCTTACTTGCATGTGGTTCATAAAGTGGTGATGCTTACCGGCTTAATTTTTGTCAATAGGAGTGTTTATCTTGGATACTGAATTCTAGCAGAAGCTGTATACTCTTTTTTATTTTATTTTTCTAAAAAAAATACAAACGTTTTCATATCAGCTCATTTATTTTATTTTCTACAAAGAAAATACAAATGTTTCATATCAGCTCATTGAGCAACACCTCTGTACACAAAAATCCATTTTCATTTCAAATATGGCAAACTGCTGTTTCCACCACCAGAAAGCCTTATAATCTCTTTCGGAATATTATGCAGATCAAGATATTCCTGTGAAAGTTACTTTTGCACCTTATTTTGCTAAACGATTAATTAAATTCTTATTAAATTCTTGACAACACCACCCCTTTGTAAATGCATACATTGTTTTACTGCCAAAATATCTTCCCGAGCATCCATCAAAGTCCAATGACATGCCCTTGCCCATATATTCAGTTAACCACAACTTGAGAATCTGATTCGAGATCTTTTTTTTTTTTTTTTTTATATATAGAAGTAAACGATTATATTGATATGAATGGGCATAGCCCAAGTACACTGATTCGAGATCTACCTGAATGAAGTGCAAGTTCAAACATAGTTTCAGCTCATCAAGAATAGCTCTAGCTTCTGCCATAGTATTTGTCCCTTCTCCATTATGCTACAAGAAAGCTGCTGTGTAAACTTCCCCTCTGCATCTAAGGGACGAACTAATTTACAAAGACTGGAGTCCTGTTGAGAGGGGGACGATAAATGGGTGGGAGACAGAGACTCAGATATTAGCAGTTTCATGTGTAGAGCTTGTTCTGCTCACCCGGATGTCAAATGCCCAGGCCCCTTCATCCACTGGCTTACAATCCTTTTCCCAAGCTGTCAATTTCTTCTTAGATTTCCTAGAACATTATCCCCAGAAATATTCAGATAACATTTTTACTTCGTACAAGACCTTTTTTGGTATATTGACAACCGATAGCAAATGTGAAGGCATGGTGAATAACCCCGCCCCTCCCCGATAGAATATAAGCATGATTTCAAGCCAACCACCACCTTTATTTTCAGCATTAAAGGATTTAGCATTGAGGCTGACAATCTACTAGTGTGCACTGGTACACCAAGTCTTCCTTGAATTGAGTAGCATTAAGCACTATAGCTTTTCTAGTTGCAGAGGCTTTGCAAGGAAAAACCACTGCTGAATTTGCCTTGTTCACTAACTGACCCAAAAGTTCCTCATAAGAGTTTAAACATCCCTGAGAAGGCTTTCAAATAGTTTTTTGATCCATCCAGGATGACATTCTGACATAATCCAGACAAGCTGTCAATAGTCTTAGCATATCTATTCACCTTTTTTGTTGTTTGTCGTGTTCATCTATTCTGCCTTTAAGGAATTTCATTTTTTTTTTTTTTTTTTTAATGTGAAAACGGTTAATGCACACAATCTTGTATTATAAGAAAATGACGTTACAAATGTCAAGTACTCAATCTCTGCCTTCAGAAAATGCATGTTAAATTCTTGTAAAATTGACATTTTCATGCAAGTTGGACTTGCTGAACTTCTGTCTTTATGGAGCCACTGCCTTACTGATTTTGTGTTTGAATGGATAGCAAATGGTTCATATGCACAATTCTAAATTATAATGTTATGTTGCATCATTATACCCCCAAATGCAATGAAACTGCAGTTAATATTCCTTGTCCAAGGTTAAGATAGGATATGGAGCTTTTTCTTCTCTGTTTCAATTAAGATTCAAGTACTGCTCTCACTTGCACATGCATTTATGTCCTTTTTTTTTTTACAATGAGGAACTGCTTCTGCAGGGTGGAAGGGTGTCTAATCGCCTATTCTATCTATCCATTCCTCCGAATATATTTATAGATTCTGTAAGATGTGCTAGCTTGTCAGCTTCATCTGGTAATGGGTGGACTAGGGTCATTGTGGAAAAACCCTTTGGTCGGGATTCAGAATCCTCAGCTGCTTTGACAAAAGCTCTCAAACAGTACCTAGAAGAGGATCAAATATTCAGGTGGGTGTTTTTAGCAAAGGTTGTTTTTTTATTTATTCATTATGAATAGAATCCTGATCAAAATCTGATTATATGGTCAATTTCTTTTGCAGGATAGACCACTATCTGGGGAAGGAGCTTGTAGAAAACCTATCAGTTCTCCGGTTTTCTAATCTCATTTTTGAGCCACTATGGTCAAGGCAATATATACGGAATGTACAGTTGATATTCTCTGAGGATTTTGGCACTGAAGGACGTGGAGGGTACTTTTCTTTCTCTCATAGATATTTGTATATGATCATATGTGAGTTACTCATAAGTTATTTTATGTTTTTGTTGGATTGAATTTTAGGTACTTCGACAACTATGGGATAATAAGAGACATAATGCAGAATCATCTGCTTCAAATACTAGCCCTATTTGCCATGGAAACGCCAGTTAGTTTGGCTGCCGAAGATATTAGAAATGAAAAGGTTCCCCCCTCCCACTCCCCCCAAAAAAAATGAAAGAAAGAACCTGGCATCTGGCTATTTCTAATATGTTTTTCGGTGTTACTTTCTATTAAGTAAATTTAATATTTTCCTGGTTGCTAGGTCAAAGTTTTACGTTCGATGAGGCCATTACAACTAGAAAATGTGGTCGTAGGGCAATACAAGAGTCACACAAAAGGAGGTGTTACCTACCCTGCCTACACCGATGACAAGACCGTACCCAAGGACAGCTTAACTCCAACATTTGCTGCAGCTGCCCTCTTCATAGATAATGCAAGATGGGATGGGGTGCCTTTTCTAATGAAGGCTGGGAAAGCATTACAAACCAAGAGGTATGTGTTGTTTAGCAGGAGCTTCTAAGTCATATTTTGTTTGTCTGGGATCATTATAGGTTATGTATTGTTTGCTTTTTTCCACAGGGCCGAGATAAGGGTACAATTTAGGCACGTCCCTGGTAATTTATATAACCGGAACTTTGGGACAGATCTTGATCGAGCAACAAATGAGCTTGTTATTCGAGTGCAGCCTGATGAAGCTATTTATTTAAAGATCAATAACAAGGTCCCTGGTTTGGGTATGAGATTGGACCGAAGTAATCTGAATCTTCATTATGCAGCAAGGTATTTCTAATTTTTTGCATTTCAAAACTACTATTGCATTCTCCACCTAGGTGTTAAGTATCCCTTTTGTTTTGAATGTTTAGTTTTGTGTATAATGAACTGGAGGCAATAATTGAAACCTTAAGATGTAAGGTGGTCATCTGTGACTTTCATGTAATTTGTTATTGATTTGAAAAAAAGTTGAAGAGTCGGGTGATTATAGCATTGGATTATGGTGCTACTCCACAAGTGATATTTAAAAGTTCAACCAAACTCTTTTTCATGTAATTTGTAGATATTCAAAGGAGATTCCAGATGCTTATGAGAGGCTTCTCCTGGATGCTATCGAAGGGGAAAGAAGGCTGTTTATCCGGAGCGATGAACTGGATGCTGCTTGGGCGCTTTTCACACCTCTGTTAAAAGAGCTCGAAGAGAAGAAGATTATCCCAGAATATTATCCTCACGGGAGCCGAGGACCTGTTGGGGCCCACTATCTTGCCGCAAGATACAATGTCCGGTGGGGTGACTTCGGTGCAGATCAATGATTTTCAGAATGATATACGGTATATCCGTCAGATTAGGGAGCATGAAGCTTCAAGGTTCTTATTTGCTCATTTGGGTGCAGAAGATTAAAATTACCAGGGCTATCAGATGGAGAAAGCCTGATTCACCTACTCCGGGGGAGATTTTAGGAGGGTGAAATTACATGGGGTAGATACATAAGGCAGCTAGGGAAGAAAAAGATTTTCCTACCCTTTTTTCTATGTGTACTATTCTCTCCTTTTTCACGGAATTAGGATTTCTTGAATCATGTGTGAATTGCCGTGAATGTATCTTCCCCATTTTACCTCAGAAGTCTGATAATTAAAGTTACTTGGTCAAGACCCATTTCTTTTTTATAAAAGAACAGAAAAACTTGGGAACTGTTTGAAATTGAAATGAATAGATTTGGGAGCAGACAAACAACTGAAAAAAAATAAGATTTTGTTGCATCTATTGCATCTATCTACCATCTTTAGTTTACATTATCACAACTCAATGCTCTGTTCAATGCACAGCAACGTCTCTTTTTGTTTTGTTAATGTATGCCATGTCACCTACGTGCTGCATTTCGTTCAGCCCATGAAGAAATCTTTGAAGCACTGATACAACACTATAAGTTTTAATACGATCTATAAAACCAAGATGAACTTGAGAAATTACTATTATAACTCAAGTTATTACATATTCTGTACGTCTTAACTATGAATTGCTTCCTTTTATTGAATTATATTACTTCCGAAATTAATGGGGTATATTTATATCGCTCTCTTCACTGTGTAACTGCAACTCATTCTGCAAAAATAATAAAGAGAAAAATTGACACGGATGAAAATACAAGAGCAAGGAACCGTATTCATGAGCAGATGGTCAAATGGGTATTTTAAATTGTCAAATAGATATAATGAGGGCTTGTGCTAACACGAAAATTTTATTTCATTCCTATCATCATTGTGTTGACGTGAAAATGCACATTGATCATTTGATTTTTTTTTTATTTTAAATAATAAACGGTGTAAGATAATAGCCTGAGAAATGTGATCTCATAAAAATAATCACAGAATTGACGTAATTTGATATGATTTATCATATTATAAAATTAATTTTATTGAAAAACAAATCTGACAAATTACATGAAGTCATATCAGTTTGTGAATTTACTTTTATATAATTTCTATGGCTGTAGTGCTCCTCATAGATATATAGTTCGAAGTCAAAGTAATGAAATCTAATAGAATAACCTGGTAGAAGTATATCTGATTGAATTGCACATCCATTAGGCCTCGTTTGGTCACACAATTTAAATGAGATTAGATGAAATATTTTGTTGAAAGTTGAATAAAATGTTGTTATAATATAATTTTTAATATTATTTTTGTTTTGAGATTTGTTATTTATTATATTTTGTATTGAAGTTTGAAAAAATTGTAATGATTATATGAGATGAGATAATTTTGTTTTGTACACAAAACCAGCAATGATGAGGAGGCCGGGAGATAATTGGATGGTGGCCATCAGTAATGATAAATAAAAACGTATGAGATTTAGGATATGTTTGGGTAATGAGATGAAATGATTTTTTTTAAAAAAAATTCTCATAATTTTCTTCTCAAATCTCACTTAAATACAAAATACTTTTCAATTTTAAAATTTCAAATTTTTCATCTAATCCTTATCCAAACATAAAAAATAATATAACTTTTCTAAATTTTCAAACAAAAATCATATTAAAAAATTATATTCAAATAATTTTATAATCTTATAATGTTTTTACTCAAACTTTTCTTAAAATTCAATTATTTCACTAATATTCACGTAATTCTTGAGGAGTAATGATATATATACAATATATTGTACAACAATATTATAAAATGAATGTATTTTTATAAAATAATATTACTTTTATAAGATATTTTATAAAAATATTTTTTATGATCTAAAATATGGTTATATAAAATATTGTGAAAAATATTGTGTATAAATCCATTCTTGGGAAGAGATAAACAGGTTTGGTATGACAACCTAGACCAGTTGGAAGCAATGACGTCAAAAGGAGGCAAAGATTGGTAGCGCATAGCCGTCACCCATTTTGGCCAGCGAGGATGCATGACAGCCATGTGCTGACGCCTGACTGCATGGAGGACAACGGAGGGGTGTGGAATATGGAGTAATGCTACGTACATTCGTAAAATACATAAATGTCGTGCAGTCATTTTGAAAAAGAGTGGAGTCTATTATTAAAAAATTAATTTTTTTTCATATGGGTCTCATATTTATTTACTTTTTTCAAAACGACTGTACGGTGACTGCAAACTCACGATTCCAAGTGGAATACGATCTATTGGTGGCTGTAAGATGTCCTAGCTCACTCTAACAAATATCGCTTTGTGATGGATTTTGATGGAAAAATGTATGAAATTGGTGGGAAAAAGTCTTTTTCATCCGATTTCAATCGTGAGGGGCTCGTGAAATATAATCGACGAAAAAAAGTGTTTCATCCAACAAATTTCTTGACTTGTCGAAAATAAATACTTTTTATAACAAGATTAATTGCGGGAAAAAAAAAATTCTCGTGGAAAATATAATAGCACTTGGTATATAGCCTTTGGTAGTAAATTATCATGGAAAAGAAAATATTTGTGACAAATTATTTTCGTGGCAAATTATATTTCTAGTAAACCATTTCGTCGAAAATGTCTATTTACGAAGAACTCTTATCATGATAAATAATTATTTCTGGCAAAAAAAATGTATTTACCGCGAGATATATTCATGGAAAATATTAAAAAAATTGTAAAAGAAAAAAAATGAGACCAACCAAAAAAATAATCATAAGAAATTGTCTAATATAAGTTAAAAAAATATATACGAACCTTGGAGATCTAAACCGACACTAATAACAATTTTAAAAAATATTTAAAAATATTGTACTAACATGTTTACAAGAAAAACTCCTGATGAGAACCCAAGAGCAAGAAAGAGTTTAGTGCTTTGGAATTAGTTAGAACTTTCAAGTGAAAAACACTTCATAAAACAATTAGCACCGCTTGAGGATAACAATAAATCTTCAATCAGAATTTTAATTATCAATCCAAGCAAAAACATGTAAAGAAAAAAACAAATATTAGAAAGTAACATAAAATTGGAAGTTGAAGAAGATTAGAAAAAATTACCCATCCTTCAACATGATAAAGATCCAAAATTCAAGAACAAACCGTGCATATGTGAGAATGTGAAACATAAATCATACAAGAGTTATATATTAAATGTCACTAACTCTTGATTTACATAGTTGTAGGTCTCATGAGACATCTTGAAAAAGAGTTCTGGTTGCAGCCTTTGGCAGAAACCATCTTTCCAAACCAATATCCTGACATAAATGTAAATATATTTAATGATACCAAAGAAAAAAAAAGTGCACTAACAGTCTCATTCAAAGGAAAATATTATTGCGAAAGTCGACACACATTTTTTAACTCCTTGGGTGACAAGTTACCATTTTTCCTTACTTAGTGGGTCGTTTAGCTTGAAGAAAGGTTTTTATATCAAACCCTAGCTTGTCCAGGATTGTATTCTTTTTTGCAAGATCATTTTGTGCTTCCGCTAACTTTATTACTTGACGATATAAACTTCCATTCTCATGGTCATACTTTTAGTAATAAAAAATTTGTTAAAACTCTCAAAATGTGTCCAAGTACATGGGTTGAATGCAATGACAATAAGAATTAAGAGAGAGAGAGAAGAAATTCTTCAAATATGTAAAGATAAAAATACCATGCAACTTTATGACCTTATTAATGTATGAGTAATGCTACATACAATCGCAGAGTACGTAAGCATCATACAATCGCTTTGAAAAATAGTAAGGTCTATAATTAAAAAATTAATTTTTTTTCATGTAGGTCTCATGTTTACTCACTTTTTTCAAAGCGATTGTGTCGTGTTTGTACACTTCACGACTGCAAATATCATTTTTCTTAATGTATTTAATTAACACTTGTCTTAGGGAACCCTTCAAAGTGAAATGCAATATTAAACATAGTGTGCAAACCTTCAAACCTTAGATCATCCATCATTCAATGGTATGAGAGAGCAAAATTAGGAAAACTAGCTAGGGGGGAAGGAAGAGAAAGGAGATCAAAGAGGAAGTGAAAAAGGAGATAGGAGAATAAGCGGGATTTGTGGGAGAGGATGGAGATCAAGCTAGTTGATCCTGTGGGCTATATAGTGAGGGATGGATCGAGACGCTTTCATGGGGGCTTCTTTTTGTGAGGGAGAGAGGAATGACGGGCAAAGAATTGTCATGTTGCCTCTCCGATTTATCTCTTTATTATTTTGTATAAATTATGCACACGCCTAGCTAACAAAGCAATAAACGCAACAGATAAATACCCGATTAGATTTATAAAGAAGATGCGTAACAAGTAATTACGGTCTTAGATACACATATTTTAAATTCCACGGATCTGATTTAATCGATCCCCAGCTCCAGACGTTTTAATTTCCCAGAAATACTCAATGATTCAGTAGGTCATCTAAAATATTGTGTTTGGGAGGCCAAAGGGAAGCCTCGAACCCAGGGATGTGCTGTGCCATATCATATAGCTCATGACTGTAGTTTACCTGATCATGAGTACCCTCCCTGCAACGATCTTCCACTTTATGAAGTAATCCTGCAGGGTGGCAATCTTGAACGGTACAAAAGTGTGCAGATCGATCATAACTACAGCAATTCTGATATATATATATATATATATAGAGAGAGAGAGAGAGAGAGAGAGAGAGAGAGAGAGAGAGAGAGAGAGAGAGAGAGAGAGAGAGCTTTGGACATGCATGAACGCGTGCAATTATTAAAGGTTCTCTGTATCTTTGTGCCACACACACGTTTCATGATATAAGCCTACGTACAGTTGCATTTTTTTTTAACTTGTTCTACACCCTCTTTTCTTCGCGCCCTTATCCTGAAAAATGATGCTTTGTTAGCAAGCACCGTTTGCATGGCCTTTCTACTGATGTGGCAAAAAAACGAAACGCCCCGTTTTGATTTGAACGCTTCACTTCTTCCTCGTGTTTCAGCCAACAAGTTTCCCTCCCTCTCTCTATCATCACCCCTCTCGACTCTCTGCTCCTCACGAGCGTCTTCTCGACTTCCCTCCCTCTCTGCTCCTCACGAGAGAGAGCTTTCTTAGTGTCCCTTAGTTTCGAGATTCATGACGAAGACCACCCACTCGAAGCCGACTGATTCCTCCTTTCATCATCCACTTCTCTTACCGAAAAACCCTAACTTTCCTAACTTTCATTCCCCTTCAGCCCGATAAACCCTAACTTTCATTCCCCTTCATCCCCAAAAACCCTAACTTTCATTCCCCTTCATCCCGAAAAACCCTAACTTTCCTTCTCCTTCATCCCGAAAAACCCTAATTTTCCTTCGCGAAAAACCCCTTTCGAATCTCCGGTACGCAGCTCCACTTCTGGCACGCAGTTTCATTTCCGATGTCTACTACCACAATTTAAATAGGTATATTTTCATTTTCTATTAATTTTCTGTTAGGATTTTTTTATATACGAAATGTGTGATTTTTTTTTTTTATGTACAAACTGTTAGGGTTTTTTAGGTTCTTTCTCTTGATTCAAATCACGACTACTCTAATGTTTTGAATCCCTGCACAGTATCATTCTGGTGCTACAGTTTTGTTTCTGATTCATTGATGACAAACTAAGGGCATTCTTGGAGTTGGGCCCCATGTCTTCATGCACCTAAGCATCATTTGAGTGTAACAATTAGAAACAATATTCGTCTAATAGTGTTTTATCATTCCGGGACAAGGTCTTGGTAAGGCCCTTGTTGAAATGCTAATAAGGGCTCTTCGGCAGAGGGATATTGGAAAAGCAAAAACTATGTTTATACATATTTGTACATATGTTTTTCTTATATAAACACTTCTTCTAGAAATTAGCTTCAATACATATTTATACATATTTAACTTGAATAGCTGTGCTATTTAACATATTTATCTATTTCTGGGATTCAATACATAGTTAAGATTGAAGTTAAATACCACAGCTATTCAATACATATTTATCTTTTTCTGGGCAGATTATATTGTAAAAGAGTTCGACTATAAATTAGAATGAACTTCAAAAGGTGTCTGTATGCAAACAGCAAATCAAATACTATTTTCTATAATATATAGGCATGGAAATCATAGTACAGAAATGCTTTCAACACCCAGAGACATTAGAACTTATAAAAATCATGATAATTACCCCCGTTTGTTGTACATGCAACATTGATACTATTGATTATTGCTATCAGTAATCTCCTTTGGAATACTTATTATTGATACCTTACATTGATTATTGCTACAAGTACGCACAACTTTATGCACAACATTATACTTATTGAGTGGCAGCCACATTTCATCAGTTTTATCCTCTTTTATTTTTTATTTTTAATTCCAATAAATAAATAACTGAGCTGTTTTTGCAAATTTTCTGTTGTAGTTGCAGCTTCTAACAAATGTCTTTAATGAATTTTATGCCCACAGTAATGCATTTCTAACAAGGAAGATACTCGCCCTATCTGGTCCAGGTGGAAGGCAAGTACATACCATTTTGGTTTCCTTATATATTATGCATTATTTTATCTTGTCTATTCTTTGTTTTTGTTTTACTTTTCAACTCGCCTGATTCTTGTTGATGTTAGAATGTCCTCATCATCACTGTCTTCTTCACCGTCAGTGAAACCATCGTGCTTCTGTAATATTGAAACTACATTGAGATATTCAAATACTAAAAAAAATCCAGGACGACCCTTCTTAGGGTGTCCAAAGTACAACACAAAGGTAAATACTACTCTTGTAATGTAAGTTGTAGTAATATGTTGATTAATATTACGTACCTAACAATATTTTATATTAGGGATTACCATATTGCAAATATTTCAAGTGGGTTGATAGTAATCAACACATCGACTCGGAACTTGAAGAAAAAGAAATTCAACTCTTAAAGAAAGAGGAAGAGCTCGAGAAGAGACTCATTGATGTCGAAAGGAGGGAGATTCAAGTCCGTAAAATAGTAGATGAGATCGAGAAGAGAGAGATGTTGCTAGCCAGTTGGAATGACGAGGTTCGAAAAAAGGAGTCGGTCCTTGTTGAGAGAGAAGCTCTCCTAAGGCGTTCACGCATGCTACCCCGACTGTATTGGGGTTTTGTGATAGTTGTTTGTTGTTACTTGTTGAATTCGTAGTGGTTTATGTTACAATAGTCTGAATTTGTACTGTAAGTGTTGTAAATAGCTTAGAGAACAGCAGTTTAAGTGTTATAAAAGAGCTTTTGGAAGGTGATTTGTATATTATTACCATCACCTCGCAAGATGGTTGTCTCAATGTACACTTATATTGCATATTTGGAGAAGTCAGAAATATGATGATTATTGGTTTACATGTCTAAGAATTTTCTTGGTCATTAATCTGGACTTTCTCTTCTCTGTTGGACTTGGTTAATGCATTTGTGAGTTGTCTCAATGTACACTTATATTGCATATTTGGAGAAGTCAGAAATATGATGATTATTGGTTTACATGTCTAAGAATTTTCTTGGTCATTAATCTGGACTTTCTCTTCTCTGTTGGACTTGGTTAATGCATTTGTGAGTTGTCTCAATGTACACTTATATTGCATATTTGGAGAAGTCAGAAATATGATGATTATTGGTTTACATGTCTAAGAATTTTCTTGGTCATTAATCTGGACTTTCTCTTCTCTGTTGGACTTGGTTAATGCATTTGTGAGTTGTCTCAATGTACACTTATATTGCATATTTGGAGAAGTCAGAAATATGATGATTATTGGGTTTACATGTCTAAGCATTTTCTTGGTCATTAATCTGGACTTTGCCATAACTGTTCAGCCATAAGTTATTGGTTAATAAACTTGTGAGTATATCATCTTCTCAGCCCGCAGGTAGTGTCATCATCTTCAAAATAAACGTGTAAAGAGCCAAAACTTGTGCATACAATAAACTGGTGCCAGCCCGCAGGTAGTGATATCCCAGTGGAGCATAAACTCCATTCATTCTCTAGAATCCGCTACATGCCTACGTCCACTCACTAGTATAATATCAGCACAATAAAGTACAAAAATCATCCTACAAAAATGACATTCTTCCCACAAGAATGTACATACAATTTTGGCAAGGCAGGGATTTCAAAATATAAATACAAAATACTAGTGTGTTGCATCTTCAACATTTCTGTCCAGGGATTGCATCTTCAACATTTCTGTCCAGGGATTTCAAAATATAAATACATATTCAACTTGGAATACTTTCTTCCCACAAAAATGTATCTACAAAAATGCAAACTTTCCCACAAAAATAATTACAACTTTCACTTGTGTCATACTTTCTTCCCACAAAAATGTATCTACAAAAATGCAAACTTTCCCACAAAAATAATTACAACTTCCACTTGTGTCATACTTTCTTCCCACAAAAATGTCTCTACAAAAATGCAAACTTTCCCACAAAAATAATTACAACTTCCACTTGTGTACTAGGAGCAGGGGCAGCTATGGAATCCCACAAATCATCCTCATCGTGTTTGGATCCCAGCCATCTTCAATCTTATGCTGTGAACTTGCAAAAATAGGCATGAAAAAAATTACACGCAAGTTTGAGAGGCAAAACTGAATGAATACAAAAACTTTGCATCTTTTCATGGCAAAAGAGTGAAGCATACCATGTACCCTCATAATAGAAAAGCCCCTAAAAGCACAGTTTGAAATATCTATGCCTCTCTCTCTATCTCTCTCTCTCTCTCTCTCTCTCTCTATGTGGGTTGCTTTCAGACTCAAACCACACACCTCCACCAACTAAGCCCCCCCCCCCCCTCTCTATCTCTCTCTCGGTTGAGCTTTTCATCAGTTTGGTCTACTTCACTCCACTCAAATTTTTTTTTTTTTATGTTAAAGGGGAGAAAAATATATATCTATTTCACTCCAGCTATACACAGTGTGCAACTATCACTTCCAGCTATATATATTTATCAAAATATGCTTGTCTTTCAGCTATGCACATTTTGCAAATATAACTTCCAGTTATATACCAGCCTATATCAAAACCAGACATTCTGTCACATTTTTTGTAACTTATCGACATTCAATACAAGCATATTTAATTGCCTAGAGGTGTGCTAGAGTAAAAACTGAGGGGATTTTGCATGGTATACTTCTCATGCATATACCAGAAAAATATGTCATAAGCTATAAAGTTTCAACAAATACCTTTAGCAGGAATTAAAATTCACTCCACTCAAATCATTTGGGCAAAGGTTGTGATCCATCCACTCCAAGTTGTATCTGTAAATAATAAATAGTAAATATTAATGTGACATCAATTTGGTGATATTAAACATATCAAATGTTTAGAAGTATTACACTTTCTTGACTCCCAACCATATTTTGGAATCTACTAATGTCAAAAGCTGAGCTGACTGGAATAGTCTAGTCATACATAGATACGAAAAAAAATATGTCAAATGTAAGTCTAACAATGAATGTTTGCACAGAAATTTTCCAAAGTAAGGCAGCAAGTTTGCAAGAAAATAATCTATACCTGCACGTTTCCTTCAGCATCAACTATCTCAGATGGGCCAAATAAATTCCTACTCGTGTTATGAGATGGCGTATCTTCGCCATCTCGCTAATGGTCAAGTAACAAGTAAAAACTCTATATCAGCACAACATTTGCATAAATAAATCAACCAAAATAAACATGCATGTGGCAAATATTCTTGTTATTAACCCTATCGAACCTCTTTACGTTTGGATCCCTTTACATTTGTTTTCTTTGTCCTCGCTTTAACCTTCCGTATTTCTTGCTCCATTCTGGATGCTCTCCTCAGAGATGGGGGTCTGCCTTTTCCACGCACAACTCGTGGACTGAGTACTTTCTGCGAACTATTTACTGTAGTTGTGTCCTTTGTCATTAAACCAGAATCCGTTTTGGTCATTGAAGGGGGTTCTTGCTTGCCATGATATAAATCAATCATTGCATATAACTTCTTACTTGCGTCTTCAGTATACTCTTTTGAAGCCGCTGCATGAGTAATCATCCGATAACAAATATTCAACAGACTTGAATATCTGTTAGTATCTTCCCGTTGATTTCCTGTGTCATAGGTACTCTGGATTAACGTGTATCTCCGTTTGATATCTTTCCTCCATCGATCTAAAATGTACCTATCTGGCAAGTACTTTATCCCGTTACATTTCAATATGGCCAAGACATGCCTACACAGTACTTTATACCTACACTTGACTGTCATACACACATTTCATCAGTTGAGTTTTCAGGCCACTCTTGTAGGCACGATGAGAGCCAAGCTTCTCGGGGACTTTTTTCAGTATATGCCAGAGGCAAAATCTATGTCGACTTTCTGGAAATACAATGGCTATTGCATTTTTCATTGCTCTGTCTTGGTCAGTAATAATAGCTGGTGGGGCTATACCATCCATACACTGCAGCCAAGTCTGAAATAACCATATAAAAGTCTCTGTGTCCTCACTGGAAATTAACCCTGCTCCCAAAAGAATCGACTGCCCATGGTGGTTTACACCAACAAAGGGTGCAAAGGGCATCCCGTATCTGTTTGTCAAGTACGTGGTGTCAAATGTTACCACGTCACCAAAATCTTGATAAGCTGCTCTACTGCGTGGATCTGCCCAAAAGACATTCTTTAACCTACCATCATCATCTAAATCCATCAAGGCAAAGAATCCGGGGTTCTTGTACTGCATCCTACAAAAATAGTCTCGAAGCGCTCCAGCACCACCTGCTCCAAGTCGTAGATGTCTTGCCTTATCGATGTAATTGCGACAATCTTTTTCCAAAAATGGCAGGTTCTCAAATCCTCCCGCACCCACAACAAGAGATCCAAAACTCTTGTTCATTCGAATGCCAGCTAGGTCGTTAGTATCTAATACCCTTTTTACAGTCTCACTAACTTCGCGGTTACATCGGAAGAAACGAGATTTCTGTGGACTCAGCCCGTGATTGTGGGTATTATTAACTGTGGTCAACTGCATCTTTCCCCTAACTTTTAAGGCATTAATCCTTGCCTTACAGTCAGTCTTTCCTGTCGGTCGTGGTTTGGCGACATTCATTGTCCTATTCCTCGCTTTCCCCCCACGGGCACAACCAATAGTCACGTATCTGACACTCCCTTCGTCATCCCTTTCACTCCTTTGAGTCATAGATCCAAACCCGCATTTCTTAGCATATAGTTTATAATAACTCATTAGTTCCTCAACAGAATCAAACTCCATCCCCGCTTTTGGCTCCTCAATTATATCAGGCTCATCCATTCGGTCTAACGAAGGTGTCTCAACAGTGCCATAACCACTTTCCCCTGACTCTGGCCTATCATCTTCACCTTGTTCATGAACCATAGAGGAGGAACATAGCGCTTCAGTTTCCCTACACCCGGGTGTATCCTCTTCAGTTTCCCTACACCCGGGTGTATCCTCTTCGATTCTTTCGGTTGTTCCGGAGCTTGTAGCCATGGGAGGAGTCGGAGGTCTCATCTCATATTGAAATGGATAACCAGTATTCTGCTAAGAAAAAAAGCAATTAAACTTCCAAAAAAAAGGAAAAAAAAATACAACAACAACAATGAAGTTGCATCACCATAACAATGTTGCTTGGACATTGGTATGCATTTGGATATGTGATAAAAGCCGGTGACCATGCAGGCCCTGGTCCGTAACCGTGCATGTAATTTGGACAGTTTGGAGCAGTTGTTGGGATTCCCTAACATAACAATAATAATGATACTTAGCAAATACGAGGTTGACGAAGTCTGAACAAATATTAAGATGCATATAACATACCGCAGTTGAGGGATTTGAGCTACATGGTGTTGACAGAGATGGGTTTTCCTTTCCTTTTTCCATGCTCACATGCTGCATTAAAAAAATTGTACAACCTTTTTTATAGGAGGAAAAAAGTTCAAAGAATTCAACATCTTTGAAAAATAGCGGCTTCTTTCAACTTTTTGCAACAATTCAAACATTTAATTTACTTCTAGAACTAATTATTTCATGCAAACAACCATAGCAGGAACAAGTTAATAATTATTGCATGCATATTCTGCTTCCATAACATGCATAAGCACAAATTTCTCTTCTTATTTTTTTTTTTAAACCTATACTAACATTATTAGTATAGTGTTAGAAATATCTCTCCACTATCAAACTAAAAGAGTGGTTATGAGTGGTTTAAATGTTACGACTACAAGATTTAAATACATAATTTACCTAACAAATTAATTTAAATAATGTAACTCGTTAATAATAAAAATTGGAGAAAATATCTATATACATTCTGTATCACATGTAGAAGATTTTGATGGCACAGAAATGATTGAATCAAAAGTTTGTTTCAAGAGGTAAACAACTTACCCACCTGCCACCCTTTGTTTATGGGGAGAAGAGGTGCCATTTGGTCCGAGGACCATTCATGTTAAAATCAAATGAATTCTGCCAGGTAGTGGATTTTCATGTAAATCACAAAAATTGATGCAAGGCTCAGATGATTATGATGGCGGTAAAAACTAAAATCCCTTTTCCTTCGAAGCCTAACTGTGCTCTACATTCTTGTAATACCTTTCTGCACTAATCATTCTAAGATAACTAATGGTCGAGTGTCTAGTATGCAGCTTAAACTATATAGAATTTTGAGGATAAAAATTAGCATTTGATGCCTGAAACATGTCCGTGGTCGGGAATAAATGCTACCCTTGCATCAAGAACTCTCTCTTTCTTCATGGGAGTTATTCACTATGCAGATTTAATTTTCATGCTTAACAAAAGCAAGAAAATAAGGATGGAGAGATATGTTTGCACAGTATCAAGCTTCAAAACAGAGCTTCAAAACGGAGCTTAAAAACAGAGCTTCAAAACAGAGGATATTCAAAGCACAATCCAAAAAAGAGAGATTCTTACCACACGATGAAGATGAAGAAGACGAAGACCAACACGGTAGAGTACTGTGAAGAGGAAGACGACGACCCACACCGTGAGACGATGATGTTGAAGACCCACACCGTGAGACGACGATGCCGAAGATTTTCGGTAGAAGAATATTTCGGAAGAAAATAATCAAATCGATGATGATTCCCAGTATACTTCGCACGCAGTTTCAACAAGCAAAGCAAAATATTGAAACTTTCTCCGCACGGCCAAACTCAGAACATGAACTCAAAACATTCACACAGCCGTAGCTTGGAGAAGATGCTGCTGTTTTCATCTTCCCGCCTTCCCATTCTTCATTTTTTTTTTTAATTGACGTGGCAAAAAATAATAATTTCTTTTGAGCCGACTGTGCGCCGTTTGCGCTTCTCGACTGTACCTAGAAGAAGTGTTCTACAAAACTCGAGGGTACTTCAAATGGATCACCAGTACTACAGATCACTGTTTTAAGTGAAAGCAATGTATTGCAAGTACTTCATAGTCAAACATGTGTCGTGGAATGTGAAGTTGAGCAGGAAATTCTAAGCAGAATTTCATGACTGCAGTACTACTGAAAAATAAAAAATAAAAAACTTTTGATAACAAGCTGTCTCAAATCTCATGCTAATCGCGGAGGAGAAAAAGTCTTCTCGAAAGAAAGAGATTGGATTGGGGATATGACATGTTCATGTTAATCAAATGGATTAAGCTTAATCTCTTTCTTTCAAATTATAGTCTCTAAACCTACTAAAGTAAGATTTTTTTATTTAAAAAAAAACAATAATAAAGCTATATATATATATATATGAATTAAGAGACGTTGGGTAACATGTCAATAGCAAACTTTTAAAGGGTCCCCTTTTGTCATCATAGTGGGCAACACACGCCAAAAACAATTGAAGAAAAATAGACCTTTGGGGTAAATATATCTCACCTACCCACTACTATCAATGCGATTTCTCCTCCAAAAAGCAGTGAGAAAAGGAGGAAAAGTCATCTCTTAATGAACGCCTTGTACATGAAACTTCCAATAAAATTTTGAGAGAAAATAATGCACCTTTTTTTTTTTTTAATAAAAAAGAATCGTCTTAAGATTTGTATCGATCTATAGCCATAACTAAAGTTTCAAAAGTCTTATCATTTGCTAATATGTTTGGTCAATGGAAAAATAAAAAAGTCGTGATTTTTTGGATCACATATATATTTTCTCAATCAATCTGTCGCATGCAAGTTTAATGTGAAAGCATATTCAGCTTTTATTGAACGTTGTCACTCTTTTATTTGAGTGGACTATGACTCCTATTCCAGCCTTAGAATTCTGTGTCCTTGAATTCCCAACGATTCGAATTTCCCCACCATTTTTAAGTTTTTATTTTTTAAAACAAAAATTCTTTTAACATTTTCTTATTGACTCACCCATCAAGCAACTCTGTCACTGTCTCTCTAGATTTACAACTTCTGGTAAAATTTTCAATCATATTTGCTTATCAAAACTGATCTGGCCCATGTTTCATGATTGGCAGCTTACATGATATATTTAAATATAAACATTAAAATAATGTCTGATCTGCATGTTTGGCCCCAAGTGTTGAACCTTAATAGACTCCGTAATCCGTATTCGAAGACCTACTACGTACGTACCTTCCGTTCGAGTTCTGACCCAAAAAAAAAAAAATGATAAACCTTAAAATCTTAGAATGCGTGATCTTATCCTTAATTCTTTTAAATCATAACTCATTGACATATTAAAAAAGAAAACTACTTATTATGTGCCCAAAACCCTTTAGCCATCACATCGTTTTTCTTATTCGTTCATGCAGACCAATTGGGCCTCAATCTATTAGCAAATCACGTTACCTTTTGAGGCACAGTGAGCGCGCGCATGATTAATGCGCTAATTTTCAATGACATTGTACTACCACTTTATAAAGAAAATAAAGGATGGTGAGGTCCAATTCGATCTAGGATTGGAGGAAATGATGTTTGTTGCTGTCCCAAACTAGTATCATGATCAGATGGTGAAATTGTCGATTGAGTGAGACTTCTGTTTTTTGCTTTCTAGGACATTAGAGCTGGATCCATGGTGGCACCTTCATGTTGTTCTATTGCCAATGAACATAGAAACTACTTCGATTTTACAATTTATCATATCATCTCATTGAATGTTAATTGAGCCTCTGTTTAGATAGTAAGAATATCTCAGATCATCTATAAATAGTAATAAAATTTATAAATAATAATAAATAAAAATTGAATAAAGAATTTTAAAATATATAAAAATAATTATGTTACCAAACATAACACAAGTCGTGGCATTTGTGTGAAGATTATAAAAAGGTGAAGTTGATATTTGTTTTCTGAGTAATGCTATACACCACATTCTTATCATATGTTGATTATACTAAGTAGTATGTGGCATATTCATCACAATTAGATGATAAAGAAGCATGCAATAAATGATCATTTAATAGTGATAAATGTGTCACATCTTACTTAGTGAGATGAAAGTATGGTGTATATATATATCACCATTAAATGATCATATATATATGAGTAATGTTATACACTACACTCTCATCCTATTTTAATCATACTAAATAGTATGTAGTATATTTATCACCATTAGATGATAAAGAAATATACAATAAATGATCATTTAATGGTGATAAATATATCATATCATACTTAATGAGATGAAAATAAAATAATAGTATAGTATATAGAATTTTTCTATATATATATACATACACACCTGTTTTTCTTGTTTCTCGGTGGGGACAATACTTGAAAGCGGGTCCGTCCCACCGAGGACACCTTGTGATGCAAGCTAAGTGTTTTTGTCTATCGATTACTCTAGGGGTACCCTACTCATGATTTGCTTAAAAAAAGAAAACCAAAACAAAACAGTTAACAGAACAAGATACATTGTCCAATAAGAGAGAAAACACGGATATCTCTCACGGTAGAACTTCTTGTACAAAAGGAAATTATGTCTATTTTCTTTTCATTTCATTTCATTTTCTTTCTTTTTTCTTGTTCACCTTGTAATAGAAATAGAGAGTGTTTGAGAGAATCTTTGTACTCATAGTGAATTTACCAACTCCACAAACCTTTGTGGGCATAGTTACAATATCAAATCACGTAAATTCTTAAGTGTTATTGTATATATTATTATGTAATGTACACTACTCCGCCATTTGTGGGCCATCTGACCATAGTACATTTTTAATGTTCCATTACACAATTATAATAGCATTACTTTTAAAAGAGTATGGAGGATAATGACTTTAGTTTTAAATTGAAGTGTTATCAATAAAATTCAGAAAAATAAAAATTAATGTAAATTATAATCATTACGCAGTTTAATCCTTTAATTATTTTATCTTAGAAGTTAAGGCCGGCAGAGAGTAAAAAATTAAAAATTAAAAAGTTGGACTTTTAGGTTTTATTTGGATTCGAAACTTATCTCATATTATCATTATAATTTTCTTAAATTTTCACATAAAATATAATAAACAATTTAATTTTTTTAAATCTTAAAATAATAATAATAATAATATTATTAAAAATAATATTTTAACAATATTTTATTCAACTTATTTAAAATTATCTCAACTCATCTCTGAATTCAAACGGGATTAATAATTATTGTGATTTGAATTTTTGAAAACGAAAGCTAAATTTCATTGACAAATGACATTGAAAGGTCATCAAAGCCCTTGTAGGTCACCTTCTTCAATCATAGAGGCCCCCAACTCTGCCCTGTTCTCTTGGAACAAAAGGCCTGACTGACTGAAATCACCATCGACAAAAGGTGCCTCTCCCCCTCCCCACGACTCATCCCCAATAAGCAGACATGGCGGAGAACAACAAGTCTACAGAAATCACAGACTTCCAAATTATGGTTGCAAACAAGGATGATAACAAGAAGCAGTTGGCTCCTAAGAGAAGTTCCACCAAGGACAGGCACAAAAAAGTGGATGGTCGAGGAAGAAGAATAAGGATGCCGGCTCTATGCGCGGCCAGGGTTTTCCAGTTGACCAGAGAGTTAGGTCACAAATCTGACGGTGAAACAATTCAGTGGCTTTTACAGCAAGCAGAACCATCAATTATGGCTGCAACTGGAAGTGGGACTATTCCGGCTTCGGCTCTTTCGGTTGCAGGGGCCTCTGTTTCTGAACAGGGTAACTCTGCTTCAACAGGTTTGCATACAAAGATGGAAGGGCTAGGACCGGGTATGGGGTCCGGAGGTAGGACCAATTGGACAATGATGAGTGGCAATTTGGGTAGAGCTCATGCGCCAAGTGGGATGTGGCCCTCTATTAGTGGAATTGGGTCGGGGTTTGTTCATAATTCAAGCCAGTCGTCGTTGAATCTCGGCAGCGAAAACTCAAATTTCCTTCCTAAATTTGGGTTTCCTGGGTTTGAATTTCCTAATATGAATTTGGGTCCAATGAGTTTTTCCACAATTATGAGTGGAGCTAACCGTCAAATCCCTGGTTTGGAGCTTGGGCTTTCGCAGGATGCTCATATTGGGATGTTGAATTCTCAAGCTTTGAGCCAGTTTTACAGACAGATTGGGCAGAGCCGTGGTGATGCAGGCTCCTTGAATCAACATCAGGAACCTTCTGATAAGGATGATTCTGAAGGGTCAAGGCACTAGAAGTAGGATTCTAAGAGAAATTAATCGTGACAAGTAGCATAGCCAAGACTAAGCAGCTGAATAGACTGCCCTGGTTTCTTGCTAGTCTAGATGAGTGTTAGGACTTTATAGTTGAGAGAGTTGGGAATTTACTTAGTTTTTTTCATGTGTTGGGTGATTCAATACCGCATTTTTCATTTGCAGGATTGATCTTCTTTATAATGCAAAGTTTTCATCCTTGTCTGCAACATCAGGTTTTGCTCTTTCTATAGCTCTTCAAATGAAACTTCTTTCGTTTGAGCAGCTTACTGAAACACCTTCCTATTCATTCTGGTCTTTCACAGGCGCAGGGTGACCTACGATTTTGAGGTGCATTATTTGCTATCAAGATCTTGTACTGCTTGGAATTTTATCTTCTTCTCTTACAGATATCGATTTAAACGTGATCTATTTCTGAAAATAAAATTCAGATGTAATCATGTTTGTGAGCTATATATATATATATATATATAAGAGTGCAGTCTAGATGGTTTTCCAATTTGCCCAAGGCAGCAATTTCCCATCGAACTGTTCAAGAAAAATAGGTGTGCAATGATCTTTTTATTTTTATAGTTCTTCAAAATGTGGTAGATTTCTTGGATACCCTTTCTTTGCATCCAATGTGAACAAAGTCATTTCATAACTTTTTTCTTGTTTCCTTTTCCCTTTTGGACGAGAACCTGCTTAGCTGCAGAAAATGTACCTCAAACCTGGAATCACTAATATTGTTCTACTTGTTGGGAACAAAATCTCAGTCTGAAAATGATCTTGGAATATCAAGGCTCAGCATGTTTTAGACGGGGTCAAGTGTTCAGTGCCTAAAGATCTGATTCCTGTATGACGCATAAATGTTAAAAAAAAAAAAAAAAACAGTATGCCAAACAGAGTTCGAAATTACTCAACTGCATGACTCTCAATAGTCATGTCGAAAACGAGCCACTAAAACTCGTATTAGGGTTCCTGTCATTGCAACTGTAAGGTGATTTTAGTAGAAAGAGATAGAGAATGGATTTTACCTGTTCAAAGAGGATCCCAGAAGGGTTCCTCTTAGGCATATTGGGTTTCATAAAGTCACCCTAGATCTGTATCTTACCAACTCATTTAGAAGAGGCAGCATTGAGAATCAAAAAATTATGATAGAATGAGAATATCAAGAGTCAGAATCTAAAAAAACCTGAAATTATTGTAGGAATAAATTTAGGAAAGAGAGAGAGAGAGAGAGAGAGAGAGAGAGAAGTGGGATGACCTACATCTAGCGAGCCCATAAACGTTTAATGCAAGATGAAGACGTTTGTCAATATGATCAACGGGGGGGCAGAGAATAAGAGGTGAAGGGCACATATCTTTCCAACCCCTTACAGAGGGTGGGCGGGCAAGTGTAATGGGCTCGCTGAAGACTCAAAAATGATGTTTGTTCTCTCTGAAGAAGATGCTAAACTTGTAGCAAAAAGCCATTTAGAATCTTCCTGGGCTTGCCAACCATACTGGGTTCCAGTTTTCATCCTGAACTGTCTGGCATCTACCACCATGCCCATACAGCAAACCCATCCAAAACCGTGGCCAAGCCTTTTGCTATTTTGCATTTTGTCTTGTATGCAATGGTAACTGAAACGCTCTATTTCCATCAAACATATCCTTGCAGTTTTGGGAACAGTGCTGTATTATAGATTAAATGGCTATGTTCGTATTCACCCTACGCAGACCGGCAGCATGGCATCCCACCCCTGCCCGGGCGGTCCCCCCAACCCTAGCTCCGTCCCCGTCCTATTCAGTCCTCTTAATCGAAAGAAGTTGAAGAATCATTCTTCTTTCTAAGAGCATTCACATTAGCTTCTTCAAATAACATTTCATCTCTAAATTTAAATAACTTTATCAATAGTTGGCCCACATTGAATTAGCCAAACACTTTTCATCCTAAATATCAGCTACAGTAAATTCATCTTTTTCTTCAAATATGAAAAGTACTATTTCATCTCCAAATACATTGTTTATTAATATTGGCTCTCTCTCTCCCGTGTCTCCTTTCTCTTTCTTCTTCCTTCTTCCTCTCCCGAGTAGTGAAGATCGATGGAATTATTTTGATAATATTGATATCGATTTTGTTTATTGGATTGTGAAAATGAAAATGAAAATGAATATGATTATTAGAAATTATAGGTGATTATAGGAGGTTATGAAAATAGAATTAATTAAAAAATAAAAATTAATTAAAAAATATAAAAATAAAAAATAATAATATTTTATTATTATAGAGAGTATGATGACTAATCCAATGTAGATTTTATGTTTTGAATGATTAGTTAAAAGTGAAAAAGTTACATATTAGTCAAAATTTAAAGAGTAAAATAGCTAATCCAATGTCAATACTCTTAGAATCTAATACATCTTGAAATTATAGTATGTCAGCCATTTTTCGATTCAAAGTTTACGCACGAAGAAGATCACACGTTCTTTAGCCATATGTAGAAAAAAAAAAAAGTGATACAGTGGGGCAAATCCTATGCAATCCAGCCTGTTAATTTGATTAAAATTCATTAAAAAATGCAAGCTAGGACTTGGAAGATAAAAAGAGGAGGGAGGAAAAGTGGAGATGAATGATGGGGTTGCAAGTGGCCAAATTGCTGGCTCAGAAAACAGGGGTGGTCCAGTTGGGAGTGAAAGCGTTGGACCACGCAGACAGGTAAGACTGGGCTCACTCAGTCCACCCCCGGTGACTGCTGCTAACACTCTTTTTTTTTTTTTCCAAAAGAAAAATCTATGATCCTTTGCTTTCATTCACTGGGATTCCAACCTAACCCTACCTCTACCTACTGCTTAATCACAGCCATTCAATTTTTAAGGCCCAACACATTAATATATTATATCAATTCAGTTTTTTTATATAATTTATTTTTCCCATATAAATAATACAAACTATGTCGGTCATATACTTATTTTAATGATATAAAAATGTTATCAATATATATAAATAATTTGTTTAATGTGTATAATGACATATGCACATTAAACAAAAACGAAGATTTAGTATATCTAGCCTTTTTTTTTTTTATGATTCTTGAATGTGTGAATAAGTTAAAAAAATAAATAAAAACAAACAAACGACTTGAATAAAATTTAAGAAAAAAAAAAGAGAGAAAAGTCCTGCATAAAAAAAAGAGCAGAAAAAGGGAAAAAGTTAAATAGGACTATGAGAACAATAGAAAAATTGTGCACCTTATAGTTTTATTATTATTATTATTATTATTATTATTATTATAGGACTGTTAAAACATTGGCATTGGTTTCATCAAATTCATCTTCAAAATTTGATGAAAAGTACATATTTTCCATAAATCTAAAACCTCTCTATCCATAACTCCACATTGAATTAACTATTAAATTCATCAAAATAATAATATAATATTATTTTTTTAATAATAATATTTTTAATTTTTTCTTTCATATTTTGTAATTACACTAACCATATGTTAATTAATAATTTAATTTGATACTTCAATTATTATTTTTCAATTAATTTTTTTCCTTAACCTAATTATCCAACAAATACATTTTTCCAACCCTTCTTCTACCCAACAATCATATATATAAATTATAATGCACAATTTTTATATAATTTTGTAATTTTTATTCATTTTCAGACTTAATATATCTATTTGAGACGTAGAAAAATATTAAGTTTATAAAGAGAATTGTATAAAAAACTATGAATTCATGTGATTTTTTTTATAAGAATTCGTGTGATTTGAGTAACAATATAATGCACAATTTTCTATTTCATTTTGTTTTTAGCTTCAAGTATTAAAATGACAATGTTTAGCCAGTCTCAATACATTCATTTAACGTGGTCTAGCCGCCAACATTCAAATAAGCATAAAATAATCCGGATAATTATGAATAGTAGGTCTTCAAATTTGAAGATGAAGATGAATGTCTTGTAACTCAAAATTTAAGATTTGTGTATATGGTGAATCAAATGCAGTAATTTTAAAGTTAAATTCATCAAAATTTGAAGATTGGACTTATTTGATGAGTTCAATGCTAATGCTCTTATAGCTATAATGAGATTATACAAAAACAATTATACAAATTGATGTGGTTTCATATGATTCGTTAGATCTACTTTACAATAAAAGTAACTTTATAATAAAAATAATTTTACAATCTGACGAATTATATGAAACCACGTCAATTGTAGAATTATTTTTATCTAATTTATTTGTGGTTAAAATATTTACCATATATATATATATATATATATATGTATGTATTTCTCAGATTTTAAAAATAGAAAAAGCTAGATCCCCGCTTGCCCGCTCCCTTTTTTTTACTTATTTAAGAATTAAGAAAATATTATTTAATAATATTATAAATTTTTTCTTTTTTAAAAAATATTAAAAAATATTAGAAAAATGATGTAAAAAAAAAAAAAAAACTTTAGAATTTGGCTTTGGAGAGCTCTCAGCGGTGGGTGTAAACCCGCTCTATAAAAATATGTGTATTAAAAAAACAAAGAATGTGACACTGGGCAACGATGTAATGGGTGAAATGAGGGAATCTGTGCCTGATGGATTAGTAGAGCTGTGGTGTCAGCGGCGCAGAGTGTTTCGTGGTGAACCTGTTGAGGCCTACGACGAATCGGGTTGGTCTTTGACTGTTTTGAGCCGGATTTTTTTTTTTTTTTTTGCCTATAAAAAAATTAAATAAAAAATTATTAAAATATAATTTTTTAATATAATTTTCATTTTAAAATTTTTATAAAATTAATTATTTATTCTATTTTTTATCAAAATTTAAAAAAATTATAATAATTATATAAAATAAGATAAAATGAAATTATTTATAAAAACAAACTAGGCTTAATATATTAATTAATGTTATGTTTTTTTTCCTCGCATTGTTTTTTGTTTTTGTTTTTGTTTTCTGATTCCTCTCATGTTTCCCATTTTTTTTCTTTTTTTTTTGTTGGTAAAATGAGGATCATTCAAGTCAAACAACATTATTATAAGTCTTTATATATTTAAAAAGAAACATCACAACATCATCCAGGGGGTACTTGATAAATGACACAGTCTTATGGCCAGTTGGACCAACGTTTGACAGTTAATACTGTTTTTACTGAGCCAGAAAGCACCAATCAATCAAACGTTCTGCCCAAAACTCAGCTATTTTCCCCATAAAAAAAAAAATATATATATATATATATATTACTCGTACTGCTAATTTTTACAGTTAGTTTTTATCGCTTATGAGTTTTTTATTATTTATTTTTACTTAATGATTAAATAAATATTTTTTAATAATATTATAAATTTTTTTATTTCTTTAAATATATTTAAATGTATTAAAAAAATACATATAAAAAAATATAAAAAAAAAACACATTTCAAAAATATTAACAAGAGCTCAGCGGTGACAGTAGCACGGCTCCAAGAAAAAAAAAAAAAAAAAAAACCTGCAAATCTCATGTGTTTTTAGTGAGTATTTTAAAACACATCAAAACAGATACCCAGCGGAAGCTGTCTAGACATGTGCTGTAAAAGAAAAGGAGCCCAATCACGTGTCAATGTTGCCTTGGCAGGTGGGCCTTTCAATCTTTCCTAGTACGGACATCTTGTCCCCTAATCTCCTCTCCTCTCCTCTGTTCGATTTCAGATAAAAACAAAAAATCACTGTTCCGCATCAAAATTTGCAAAGGTACTCGTTGTGAATAGTTTTGAAAGGCATTGTTGACTTTAATAAGAAGCTAATACCAAAAGTGCGAACGCGCATGCATGGTCGAGAACAGGCTTAAGACTAAAATCACCGCTCAGCCTATCTGCAATATTTTTCATGCAGATCTTGACCTTGGTTAATCAATGTTGCATGTGACATTCCCCAAAATGCCTAGACAAGTAAATCAAAGTGCTACCTCTGTTTCTGTCTCTTCCACGTGCTTGCAAAAACAGTATGACGAGTGGCATTAATTGTGTTGTGTACCCATTGTGCCATTTATGGCGCTCCTCTTTCTCTTCATCCTCCCCAATCTCTCTGTTGTTTATTTTATCACTTGCTTTTGTTTGACTAACGCCATAAGTATCCTGCACTTCGTCAGTTGGACAACTACAGGGATTTGTGTGTGGGGGTGGCCATGATCACCCAGATGAGCCTGTTTTTTTTTTCATGAGCCACTTATTTTATGAGCTTGGTTACCCATCAAATGGTGCAGATTGAAAACGAGACAATAATATAGCACTTACTGGAGTAATATTTTATGATATGTACTGGAGAGGATATCTCAACCGATTAGCCCTTAAGATGGACTCGGGCCCTTACCAACGATTAAAGCCCATATCATGACCAGTAACGATTGGATAAACTAATACCGACGGGTGGCTATCTAGTCAATAGTAAAACATAAATGATGTTATTATTCGAATCTGTTAAGAGATGAATCCTCATTTTTAAATTTGAATTTGAATAAAAGATAACCACTATCCATGAGGGAATAAAGATAGATCACAAAACTCTATATAAAGAAAAAAACTCAGGTAGGTAAAGGGATCGGATTATTGTTATTATCATTATTATCCTCAAATTACTGACTTAGGCATCAGTGGCGTTCCCTCAGACCCCCGTGCTCTCTACACTTTGGTTGTAAGTGATCGTGAGATGGTGGCGGTGAAACACGTCCATAACAATTGGTGCCGTCTGTGAGATTAATTAAGTCTCACATTTTGCGTGTTTTTCACATGTCCATCACTACTCGGTCTCAGGCAATTAGAAATCAATGAGAAACTTCACAAAACATGGAGGAGAAGATCGCGGAAATGGAAGAGATGATAAAAAAGCTTACTACGGAGATGGATTCCTTACGTAAGGAAAATGAGACTCTTAAGTCACGAAATGAGACGTCAGGCGAGGATGCGACATCCAGCCATGCTGATAGGGTAGAGATGGAGGTAAATAGTGAGGGAAAAGCTCATCAAGAGAGCGAGGAAGCAAAAACAATTGCACCACGACATACGTAGCTTGATGGACAAATATGAGGAAATGGCCAAGAAGATAGGAATGTCTTCTTCGGTAGATCAATTGTTGTAAAGCACAAATCTACTGTTTTCTACGGAAATCCTGGCGATGCCCCTGCCCGCAAAATTTAAAGTCCCGACAATGGACCTATACGACGGCTCAAAAGATCCTACGGAGTACTTTGAGACTTTCAAAGCTCATATGACGCTTCACGGGTTACCAGAGAAAATGGCTTGTAGAGCTTTTCCTTTGACTCTAAAGGGATCGGCGAGATGATGGTTTAGTGCACCACAACCAAACTCCATAGAGAGTTTTGAAGAGCTAGGCTGACAGTTCTTGACCCAATTCATGGCGAGTAGAAAATACAGGAGACCCACTGCCTACTTATTGACTGTCAAACAAATGGAGAATGAAAGCTTGAAAGCGTATTTAACACGCTTCAATAAAGAAAAGATGACGACCGACGGCCAAGGCGAAAAAATCATTCTAGCAGCACTATTGGGAGATATTTGGCCAAGGAATCCTTTTATGACCAAGCTGGCCCAAAAAACCCCTTCTACCTTACGAGAGTTTATGGATAGAGTTAATGATTTTGTTAATGCTGAAGACACCTTGATTGCCTTGACCACCCAACCAGAAAGAAGGAGTGAGCGGGAAATAAAATGAGGACAAAGGAAAGATCGAGATGGAGGACAAAGGGCGAAGAGAGACCAGCAAGAGTCAAAGCGGGATGGTAGTGTAAGAAGGCATAATGGAGGTTATGTACACTATTCAGAAAAGACAAAAGAAGAAGAACCAGCTGTGAAAGAACGGCAAACCGAGAAGTACTACACTTATCATAAGACAAGGGGACACAAAACTGAGGACTGTTACAACCTAAAACAAAAACTAGAAGAAATGAGGAACAATGGAGACGCCCAAAACATGACCCCCCCACGATGAACAAACGAAAGGAAAAATGAGCACAATAAAAGAAGAAGTAAGAGCCCTAGGGACTAAAGAGAGAAGAAGTAAGAGCCCTAAGCAACGGGAATCACCAAAAAGGGAGAGGAGGTCAAATGAACCTAGGGACTAAAGAGCGATAGCAGATGAAAACTGAAGAAACCAACCACTGGGCGAGATACACACTATCGCCGGTAGATATACAGGAAGTGGCCCAACTTCCTCAGGGAGAAAGACCAATGCAAGGTGGGCAAAGTATGAAGAAATCTATAACGTAGAGAGGCCTATCAAACAGCCCCAAGTACAAGGATCCCCCACGATATCTTTCGACAATGAAGATTGCCGAGGGGTTGTGTACCCCCATGATGATGCTTTGGTAGTAACGATGTTGGTGAAAAATTCTTCCACCAGGAGAATACTGATTGACAATGGAAGTTCGGCGGATGTCTTGTTTTGGGATGCTTTTAGCAAAATGAGAATCAATGAAGAGCAGTTGAAACCAGCAACAACTACACTGAAAGGGTTCACTGGAGATGCAGTACAACCAATAGGGTCCATTACGTTACCAGTATCTGTGGGCACATACCCTTATGTTGCCACGGCGATAACTGAGTTTTTAGTAGTGTGAACTCGTTCGGTATATATTGCGATCATGGTCTGGTGCCATGCAAGTCCTACTGCTGATGAACCATGTGTGCGTGCTGGATGGCCCAGGCTGGTGGCCTGGGCGTTGTGGCTGCAAGGCAGGAGCAGGAGCCATGCGCTGGATGGCCTGCCGGGTGGGCATGCCACTGGCCAAGCATGCAAGGCACGGGCTGGAGCCGTGCGCTGGATGGCATGCCATTATAGGCATGCCACTAACCTCGCTAGCGTGCGACGTGGGGCGCATGCAAGCGTGCGCAGGGTCAAAGGCATGGGCGCGCGCGGGGACATGCGCGGGGCGCGTGTAACACCCCATATTTTAGTGTATTTTTACTAAAGGAATTATTTTTATTGATTTAAAAATTTATTCTCTTGTTTTAAAATTGTTGGATTTTTAGTTGTGTTATTTTTATGATTTTTAGTTTACGAAAATTATTTTTTTGATGTGCTTTCTCTAAATTAATTATTTTTATGCGTTTAAATGTCTTATCAAATTAAATTAACTTGTTGTAGGGTTTAATTATTTATTTTCATTTTAATCACTGCGTTTGAATTATTTTATCTCACTTGCTGTTTTAAAATCGTTTCCGTTAGATTATTTTTGTGACCCAAGATGTGAGGATTAGACCTCATTTCTTTCCAAACATTTTCTCTTTCCTCTTTCTTTTTTTTTTTTTTTTTCCTTCTTTCTTCTTTTTTTTTTTTTTTTTTTTCTTCTTTCTCCCTTGGTTTCTTTCCCGCGCGCCGCAACCCCCCCTCCCTCTCTCCGTCCGTTTCTCTTCTCGCCCAGCCCGCCGCCATGCGCCGGCGGTGACCAACACCGCCCGGCCCACTGTCCTCCCCAACCACCGGCGACCACCCCCTGTAATCTCAGCCCCAACCGCGCCGTCGTTAGCTCCCACGCGCACCACCAAGCCGCAACACACCTTGCGCCGCCGTCGCACCACCTCCGGCCACAATCTTCTCACCACATCATCCTCGACCTCCTAGCAACCCAATGGACCCAACCCCACCTCCGATCTGTCACCGGTGAAGCCACACCATCAATATTTTCCGTTTTGGGTATTTTAGCCTTCGACCGCCCTCTACGCCGCCACCCACGGCCAACCACCACCACCACTAGCCTCACCGATATCCTTAAGCCCTACCCTATCAATCTCGGGTCTTCGTTTACACCCGTTCAAAAGTGAGTTTTTGAGACCCACGGCCACAGTGCATTTGGCACTGTTTTGTTGCTGCGTTGCCGCTTCTAGCACCTCCGTGATCTTTCAAAAATTATATTATAGCATTGTAAGTATTTTTCCCAAAGAACTTTTGAGATTTAAAAAATTTCTGCGCTAATTTATATTTATTGTTAATTTATTGGTTATGCCGGACTGAGTCCGAGGAGTAAATGGATCAATTGGATTGGTGGTTGAGAAAATATTTAGAAGGGAATTTAATTTTCTTTGTCGAGTGCAGTTTAATTTTTGGAGGTATTAGTTTATATTTTCTGTTATGGAGTTGTGAATGGGAAGAAGTGTGCTTTGTGTAGTGTTGTTGGTTAAATTGTTAGTAATTGTTTGGGACTGCGAACTGTAGGAATAAGTGTGAGTTATTGGAATTTGAATTGGCATTGGTCTTGACGCTTGTATTGGACAATGCTGAGTTTGGTATAGAATATTTTGGGTCGAAGTGAGGGCTGTCCGGATTGTTATTTGGCTGTTTGAGTTTTATTAAACTTGTTGAATTATGATCTAGAGTTTGGGTCTTGAGTTGTCTAAGATTAATTTTGTATTGTTGGACTTTAATATTTAGTTTATATTATTTTTATGAATAGGTGACGAGACGGATAGAGACCGTATTCAAGTCATAGATAATGCGCTGCAGGAGTCAGGTAAGCGGGGTTCCTATGCTAGGCCTTACACGAATTATTGGGACTGAGGTTGATTTTCTGAAAACTTTGCATATTTTTATGATGAAATGAGAACTTGGGAAAAACAAAACCAACATCGGTCGTTTATTTGCATACTCATGAAATTTTTACGAAAAAGAGAAAAATATGTTCTGACATGCATTGTGTAGACATGAGCTAAATTCTGTCATGTGGTTTCTGAAATCTGGAAAAAAAGCGATATTGAGAATATGAAAAGTTGTGCATTTATTTAGAATGATGTTCTGGCTTTTGTGTTCAACGTGTGTAAACTGTCTGATTCTGTTTTGGTACTCTGTATTATTTTGATATGATATCTGAAAACCTTTGGCATGGTGTACTGGTTTTCGTATCTGACTCTGTCTCTGCTTTGCTCTACTCTGCTCTGTTATGCTCTGTTATGCTCTGCTCTGTTTGGGTTGGTACCAACTTCTCTGTCTCTGAGTGCACCCACTTTGAAAACAAAATGGTTTTATTGTGGTCTTTCTTGTGTGCACACTCGGGGCTCCGAGAAGAATAAAGGAAAGATTTCACCTTTGTCTCTGCCTGTTTGGCCACCGGGGTTAGCACAACCCTACCACGGGGGTGAAACATGGTATCTGCTCTGTTTGATGCTCTGTTTGGATCTGGTGATGATACTCAGTTTATGTTATGCCAAAGTATTATGGGTTTTACTTGTCTTAAAATCATCGCTCTGTTACTTTTGAAAGTATGTTCTGTTCTGCATGATAACTCTGGAAAATATTTTGTTCTGCATGCTATACTTTGTAAATGCTCATGTTTGCACGCTAGCATATGACTTCTGCGTACTGAGTTGTTGATAACTCACCCCCTATCATTATAATATTTTTCAGATGATGTGGAGAGTCCAAATGAGGACCTGGATTAGATTGCTGAATGTGTTTAAGCTGAGGAGTTGTTGTTAGAAGAAGGACTTTTGATGTTCTTAGTTTTAATGTTTTTTAGCTTTATTAATATCTTGGGTTTCAAAAAGATGTATGAAATTATTGGTTGAGTGGTTATGACTACCAAGAGATTACAGACTCCTTAGTTTATTTTAGCTGCAGTAATGACTTTGTGGAGTTGTCAATGTGGTTATTTAGAACTCTTGATATTGAGTTTTGTTATTAAAGATTTAAGTTTTATTTTAGTTGTGTTGGATAATAAGTTCTTTAGAGACAGGTAGTAAGTCTCCAGACCATCCGGGTTTGGGGCGTTACAGCGCGTGCATGGGTGTAGGCATGCATGCATGCTGGGCGTCCTGTGCGTGTCACGACACGGACCAAGGCATACATGTAGGCTAGCCATGGTGCTGTCCTTGCCTTCCAAGGGCAGTGTCGAGACATGTCTCGAGGCCACTTTTGTAGGGGTTTTAACATTAAGTCTCATCACGCCATGCACAATGAGACTTTACGAGATAAGTGGAGAGGATATCCCAACCAGTTAGCCCCTAAGATGGGCTTGGGCCCTTACCAACGATTAAAGCCCATATCATAACCGAGGAGCCCAACCCAGTGCAAAGGAAACCAGCCCATGGCCGGTAACGACTGGATAAGCTAATACCGGCAGGATAGCTATCCAGTCAATGGTAAAAGATAAAAGAGGTTATTATTCAAATCTGCTAAGAGATGAATCCTCATCTCTAAATTTGAATTTAAATAAAAGATAACTACTATTCATGAGGGAATAAAGATAGATCACAGAACTCTATATAAAGGGAAAAACCTAGGTATGTAAATGGATCGGATTATTGTTATTATCATTAGTATCCTCAAATTACCGACTTAGGCATCGGAGACTTTTCCTCAGACCCTCGTATTCTCTATACTTTAGTTGCAGATGATCTTGAGGTGGTGATGGTGAAACACGTCCATAACATGCACAACCCCCAAAAGTTTGTGACTCCATCTCTCATGTTTTATATAATAGGCATCGGAGACTTTTCCTCAGACCCTCGTATTCTCTATACTTTAGTTGCAGATGATCTTGAGGTGGTGATGGTGAAACACGTCCATAACATGCACAACCCCCAAAAGTTTGTGACTCCATCTCTCATGTTTTATATAATATAAAACCCCCCCCCCCCGGGGCGTGTCTAATATAGTATTCCTCACACAAGGAACTGAGATGGATTATGAAAAGTAGGATGATTTTTTACAAACATCTTTAAAGACTTGTACAATATGTCATCCTCTCTTTTCAATATATATATATATATATATATATATATATATATATGCTTCCCAACCCAAGGGTATAGAAACGAAGATCTCCTTTGATCGTTATTGTTCAATTAGATCGGGAGCATCTTGCGTCATCGCAGCCTCCATGTCTCATCAACAGCCCTTCCTTTTTGACTCTCAACTAGTAGAATTGTCCTTTTTTTCATTGTATTAACCTAGAAAATGAGAAGATGAAAAAAATTAAGATGATGGATAGATTTTTTCATAATATAAAACAAAGTTGAGTGAGAGAAGTTGCATAGGACCAGAAGTGATTCTAGCAGCAGCAAGTAGTCCAAACAAAGTCAAAATTGATCTGTACTTGGGGGTGCCCCAAAGGCCGAACAAAAATCCTACTAAAAAAACTTCAAACGAAAAATAAATGTGACAGTGTTTCCTAAGCCAAATGACTCCCAAAAAAAAGCTAAGCAAAATCTTACTACATCTCATTTGACAACTGATATCTGATATACCTATAATTAAAGCCCATAAACATAGGGTGGGGGGGGGACATATGTTACCAAACAAGACCCACTTGTTCAGTGCATAATAAACTGAAAATAGACCCTATAAATAGCGCACCCTAAAGATCAGAAGCTGATATCATAAGACACACTCCAGGCATAAGTCCTAACCAAAAAGAAAAAGATTTGAGCCGCCTGTGAAATAACAAGAACACGAGCCCTAGACAGCGGGGGAAGACCAGATGTTTGCAGGGGGGGAGAGCGATGGGGCCCATTTTAGCCGGGACAGGTCAGAATGATAGTCCCATGCGCTTCTCTTCTTTTTTTTTTTTTTTCTTTTTTTATGTGTATATAAACATTTTCTTTTAATTGTTAATCTGTTGTTTGTCCCTCCAAAAACTCTTCGTCCAGCTCAAGAGCCACCACCACCCAACTAACTACACATTGCAACAAACCACAACCCCGATTCAGATATCAGAATCCAAAGGCATAACAAAGAAAGTGCCAGAGAGAGAGAGAGAGAGAGAACAAATATAATAAATAAAGGAAAGGAAACCAGCAGAGCAGAGATTCCGGAGGAGAAAGATACTCTCTTCACCCCCCCCCCCCCCCCCCCAACTCTCACTCTCCCTCTCTTTCAAGCTCTTCACTTTGTGTTTCTGAATATCATTTAAAAATGGATTGTTGGTCTTCTCCTATCGTTATGGATGACGAGTTTGAGAAGCTGGTGATTCGAATGAACCCTCCAAGGTACTTTCTTTCAATCTGTTTGGTGTTTCATTCCTTTGATATGTGTCGGAGTTCCGCTTTATATTGCAATTTGGTCTTTTGTTGAATATAAGCGGGTTCTTTCTCGAAATCTATACTGTCGTGCTGAAAGGGTCGAGCCTGATGGTTTTAGTAACTTGTATTTGTGATTTTGACCCTTGTTGATTATGGAATTTGCAGGGTTACAGTTGATAATGCCTCGAGCAGGAAAGCAACTTTGATTAAGGTATTTGATTGAATTCTCCGAGTTCTTTTTGTTTATCTTGTATGCAATTCAAGAGACCCTCTGTTACAATGAGTTTTTATGTGAATTTTCAGGTTGATAGTGCAAATAAGCGTGGGAGTTTGTTGGAGTTGGTTCAAATTCTCACTGACTTGAATCTTATAATTCGTCGAGCTTACATATCTTCAGATGGGGAATGGTTCATGGATGGTTAGTTTCTGATTCTTAAATTTTAAATATATTACGACATTGAACGTGTGGTGTGATTAACTTTCGTTATTTCCGTTTGTTCTTTGCAGTATTTCATGTCACAGATCAGAATGGGAACAAGCTGTTTGAAGATGATCTTGCCGAACGAATTCAACAGGTAGATCTGCAAAACCAGATCCCTTTTTTAAATTTATTAATACCAAATAGGAAGTTCCTTGAATAATTTTTAGACTGATATGATTCTAGAAAAAAATATGCTTCTAGAAAAAACATGTAGTCAATTACCACTGTATTTCTTTTATTGGTTTGTGTAGTCCTGCAAAATTTCCAAATTAAAGGATATTTCATCCCTATGCAAATTAATTTCTTAATTCAATGCTTAACTGTCATGGAAGGAACCTAGTCGATCAACCGTACACAGGTACGTAGACATATTAAATAGAAGATAGTGCCATCATATTTAATCACCATCCTCGATTAAATACATTAACTGTTAGATAGATACTGATAGGGCCTGGCAAAGAAGAGGCTGTGGTTGCTGTTGGGTCTGTACTATAATTATTTAGCGATATTCTGCTTGAAGCCATGTGAATTACGCGTTTTAGATGATGGGTAATTTTACATGTTACAGTTGCTGGGACCTAAGGCACATAGCTTTCGGTCCTTGAGAAGGTCCGTGGGTGTCCAAGCTACCACGGAACACACAACAATTGAATTGACTGGAAGAGACAGGCCAGGCCTGCTCTCAGAGGTTTTTGCTGTTCTTGCTGACCTCAAATGTAATGTGGTAGCTGCAGAAGTCTGGACCCATAACTCAAGAATGGCATCTGTTGTTTACATCACCGACGAGGTAACTGGAGTGTCAATTGAAAATCCTGATCGGCTTGCTAAGATCAAGCAACTTCTTCTTTATGTGCTAAAAGGGGATAGAGATAAACGGGGTGCCAACACTGCTGTTTCGGTTGGTTCCACTCATAAGGAACGGAGGCTTCATCAAATGATGTATGCTGATCGCGATTATGATATGGATTACGCAGATTGTGTGTCAACTAGTGACCGGAGCAAACTTATTGTAACTGTAGAGAATTGTGCAGATAAGGGATATACGGTTGTGAACTTGAGGAGCCCTGACCGTCCTAAGCTACTGTTTGACACTGTATGCACATTGACGGATATGCAATACGTGGTATACCATGGAACTGTCATTGCTGAAGGACCAGAGGCTTATCAGGTTGTCTTTTATTTCGTGGGATTGCTTTGCTTCCATTTGTTGTTGATAATGCTTACTATCACTTGAGTTGAAATCATTGGCTTTCTATGTCAAACGCTATTCTTAAATGTTTTTACTAATGAACAATTTATTTGTTTCCTCATTGTTGTCAAATTCATTAATCTCTTTGAAGGTGCTTAACTACTGGTGTAAAGAACCTCACTGTTGTTCGCTTGTGTAGGAATATTATATCAGGCATACAGATGGGTGCCCTATTAGTTCTGAAGCAGAGAGGCAAAGGGTAATTCATTGCCTGAAGGCTGCTATCAAGAGGCGAACTTCTGAGGTAAAAGTTTGGTGGGATTTAATTTTATGCATATTTTTAATACTTGTCCAACTCTTTATGTGATGTTAATGCATATTCATATGATACAGGGTATAAGACTAGAATTCTGCGGTGAAGACAGAATTGGCCTTCTATCTGATGTTACTCGCATATTCAGAGAAAATGGTCTATCAGTTACCCGAGCCGAGGTTACCACCAGGGGTTCCCAAGCTGTAAATGCTTTTTATGTGACTGATGCATCAGGAAATCCTGTGAAGAGTGAAACAATCGAGGCAGTTCGACAGGAAATTGGCCTAACAATACTACATGTGAAGGATGATGCCTGCTCAAAATCCCCAACCCAAGAGAGTGTGAGATTCTCTTTGGGTAATCTCTTCCGAACCAGATCAGAGAAGTTCCTATATAACCTGGGTTTGATAAAGTCATGTTCTTGAGCATTGATATGGTTTTTTTTTTTTTATATATATATATATAAAGTTCTGTCCAGTGCCTGTAGATATTAAGAAATATCTGTGTAGTTGTTGATGATGCTTTAAAACCACACACCAAAGGTTTAAGGTGACTGACTACCTTGTTGATCTTGGTCAGGTCTTAAATTTGAAAGCTTTCATCTTGTAAGGTTTCGTGTATATAAAGTTCTTTAAGCTGCAGCATTTTGTTTTCAATGTTGTGTGTATACATTTCCTTTTGTTGCAAATTTTGGTCTTTAGGCCTCGCTTGGTTATACAAATCATCTCAGTTCATCTCATTATTACAATTTTCTCAAATTCCTACATAAAATACAATTTAACAGTTCAACTTTTTCAAATCTAAAAATAAAAAATAATATTAATAATTTATATTTTAACAATATTTTATTCAATTTTCAACTTTTATCTCATCTCATTTACGTAACCAAACTAGACCTTATGTTCTATATGATAGAGATGCACTGCTTTTTACTTCAGAATATTCTCTCTCTCTACACACGCACATATATATATATATATGTCGTTCGTCTCCTACGCGTGGCAGAATCCTGATTTCAAACTATTGGTTCAATACGGACCATAACAAAAATCGAATCTTTTATTGTGCAGCATCAAACATGATGTAGCAGGTGAAAATGACAAGAAAAAATGTCAATGATTTGGCTCAAAATAATGCAATGAATTTGCCTTTTGCTTTGTAGAAGTGGGCAACGAAATTCATCCAAAAAAATAGATGAAAAAGAATGGCCCCGACCCCTTGATATACAAATGAGCACGCCGCCAAAATGGACATCACATGTAGTTTTCATTCCAGCCAATTTCTTTTGTTTTGGGGGGGAAAGTGGCAAAGTAATGCTGTGGTAGGTAAGGTCACTACCGGAACAGTAGCCTCTCCCAGCTCTCTGTAGTCTGTACTCACTACTCACTATTCCGCGTTGCATCATCATCAGTGGTGTGAGGACTAGCTGTCACTTTTTTCTACTTTCTTTTCTTTCTCAAATTCCATTCGTACACTATACTCGTTTATCATTTGTTTGTAATATTTTGCCTATACAACTTGTTTGATCCCCCCCACCCCCACTCACTCTATCCACAACCATGATGCATCACTTTATCCATTCTTTTTTAATTTTGAAAAAATATTGTCTTCTTATCTTGAATGCTATCCTCTTTAACTATATATATTTATTGATTTAATACATTTTAATTGATATTTTATTTAATTATTTTATATGAAAAGTCACTTAAAATGAGTTATACCAATAAATTCGACTTCAAATCAATCCGGAATTAAAGACAACTTTACTCTTTGAACTCTTATGGCCATGTTTGGGAATACAATTGTTCTCATCTATTGTATTATCAGATATTTCATTTCTAAACACACTCAAACACAAAACACTTCTCAATTTTAAATATTCAACATTTTCATTTAATCACTATTTAATCATTACAACTTTAAAAGACTCTCGAACAAAACACAAAAACCTATACAACTACAAATTTCCCAAACTTACAAACAAAAATTATATTCAAACGAATTTTTTAATTTTATAATATTTTTATTCAACTTTTTTATCTCTCATTTTTCAAAACTCAATAAAATATCTTTATTCAAATTATTTCATTACTATTCATAAATTATTTTAATAATATTCACAGATATTCTTAATATCAAATGAGCCCTTAGTTATATAGATTCTGGCTATAAGGGGCTTTTTCTTTTTAATCTTTATTATTTACAATTTTAAGTCTTTAATTATAGTATAAAGTACAATGAAAAGTGAGCACCCACTGAGTTTTATGACAAAAACAAATGAGGTACCTTCAGTTCCAAAACCCAATGTTTTTAACAATGTTTTTCTGGTGGATATATATAAAACGACATAACATTGACAATTCGAACTTTAAAAATTAATTATCTTTTTATTTCAAAAAAGGAAAGAAACAGAGACAAAAACAAAAGTCTGATTACGGAGGCAAAATCATTATCAAGAAATTAGGTATCCACTAGTTTGATAGCACTATGATGACTGTATAATGATTTTTTTATTATTATTATATTCAGAAAGTCCACCGACAAGATCTGAGAAAATTGAGGGGAGGGGTCGTCACTTGTCACGCTTCTCCTACAACCAAACGTCCCGTCGTTTTCCCATTCCACGTGATTGATCGCCACCTTCCATTCCACGTGGCACTATCCTAGTTACACAACAAGCTATCTGTACATGTGGGGTTTGTATCCCTGTCGTATGTCGTGGCCACTGAGAGTAGTTGTGTGGGCCCCCCAAAAGATTGTACAAAAACCCATTCGGATCTCCGTTTCTTTGAATTTCCTTTTTTTTTGTTTAGTTTCTAACTTTCTATGGTCCACCTCAGTCAGTGAGTCACGTTCTCTGGACACTAGCATTTTCATTTTATTATAAGAATTTATGTTAATTAAAATTGATATTTTAAATCATATATTAAAATAAAAAAATATCATATTATTCATACTTTAAGAAATATCTAAGAGGTTTTTATAAAATTGCCTTCCTTATAATGGTCTTTATCATCTTCAATCAATAGCATGGGAATCTATAGTGATCTGTGACCTATAGCACATAGAATTGTTCCACGTATACATAATACTCCATTTTTTTCCATGTAATTAAGAAGTTTCTCCCGCATGTCATATGAACTCCCAACCAGACTAGTCTTCGTCCCATTTAACTTATTGAGAATAATTAATAGTCATAAAAAAAAATTTCATAACAATAAATCTACAAATTGATATGATTTTATATAGTATGTTAGATCTATTTTACAATAAAAATTAAGAACTGCTACAAGCACAAAGAGATTACACAAAAATAAACCTATAAAGTTATAAACTAATATAATTTTATGGGATCTATTAGATCTGTTTTATAATAAAAATAATTTTACAAGCTGACATAACTATAAAGTCACCTTAATTTGTTGATTTACTTTTGTGTAATCCATTTGTGTTTAGTCTATAAAAATTATTTTACAATCTAACGTATCACATCAAGTATACATTTAAATCCACAATATCTCTTGTACTTATCCAACTCACAGCCCTGAACCAAAATATCTCTTCTTGTAAAGAAAAAGATAGAGATTAAAGTAGGTGCGACAAATATTAAGGATACTTGCTAAGAAATAAATATCTAGATTCAAAAGTTATGACAAGAATCGATCTAGATGTCTTAATATTGTTCGTAGAAGTTAATATAGTCTTTGTAAAATAAAACCTACAATATTTTGATGATTTTGGTAGTAATTACGCAGAAATGCAGGTGGAGCAGCATAGCCCACCGAGAACCATATTGGAGCAAGAACTTAGTGGGAACTAGACTATTATAGCCAACCAAGAGCTTGAATAAAACATGTAACTCGAGTGGAGTAAATGAACCCTACATTTTCAGTGGAAATCAAATCGTGAGAGCTTTGTCCTCTTCCCCCATAATCTTGGCTACATTTTTTCTCCAATCGAGATAGTCTTATAGTTCTGCTTTTAACTTTCTTAAATGTACTTTAAGGCTGCGCTTAGATACTAAGATGATGGCAGATGATCTTAGTTAATCTGGAAATAGTTGTGTTTTGTAAATCACATTGATATGTATTTGAATATTTGAAATAAGTTAAGATAGATTTATTTATTTTTTTATTTTTTTTTATAGAAAACTGAAAAATTAAAAAAATTCTAACAATAATTAATTTGACATGAGTTGAGATCAATTTAACAACACAGTTATTTTTTTATAACGGAATCTTGTGATTTGCTTAAAACTGGTTCCGTGCTATCCATTGGAGGAGACGTTCATATGGGCCGGCATTCAGCTAAACACGGGCTTGCTGGCTCCGGCCCATTGAAAGTTTTGGATAGATTGGCGAGCCCAACAAAAGCTGCGTTTCTGAGTTCACTGAAGTAGGCTGTTTGGGATTCTTACTTATTAGGCCCTCGTAGTACTGCTACATGCAAAATGAGCATAATGGAATGGTGAAAAAATCACGTCAAGCTTCACATTAATCCGTTGCCATCTGATTCGAATTGCACGTAAAGTATGAAAATTCTACCGCATTCAAATCTAGACCTTGTCTAAAGATCTCAATTCTGGTTAAAAGTGTTTCATATCATCATTACAATTTTCTTAAATTTTTACATAAAATATAATAAATAATTCAACTTTTTTAAATTCCAAAATAATACAAATATTAAAAAATATTTTAACAATATTTTATTCAACTTTCAACTTAAACCATCACATCTCATCTCTCTATAAAAACCGCACCTTAAGGTAGGACTTTACTTCTTTTTGGGATATAAAAAAAAATCCCTTGGTGCAGAACTAATCCAAAGAAGAGTCCTCTAAATTGGATACCCATAGTCCCCAAAAGTTCCTAAAAGAAGCAAAGGAAAAGATAAAAGCTGGGAACATCCACATTAGACTGTTGGAAGCTCACCACAGTCAGCAATGACCACCTTCTTTCTAGGACGGTCTCCTCGGTCCGTCTCTTGGGATTCAATTAGCCTAACAATATCCATGCCTTCCAGAACTTGCCCAAAGACAACATGCCTTTGATCCAGCCATGATGTCTGCCAATTATCAGATATGGATATTATAACTCACGTCACGAAGCCATAACATGACATGATCTTCTGATCACTATCACTAAGCAAATGCAACATTCCGTCAAACAAACTAGCTCACAGATATAGAAATGGTATTGTTTAATTGGGCACTCAATTAAAGTTCAAATCAGCAGTCCAGTATGTATTCAACAGCCAAAAGCTTATGAAGATATACCTGTATTGGTAGTAGACAATGCAGAAAGGAAGAATAACCGACATAGAGTACTTCATAAACAAAATAAGAAAAAAAATCCTAATCCTCCCTGATAGGGCTTGCACAGGACAGTTTAGCTTACCGCCTCCTGCAAATTATCTATTTCAGGGTTCGAAAGTGGTACTTCTGGACAACTGCTCTGCCATTTGAATATGCAAACTAACAACTGGTGCCCATTTGTATTCAGAGATTACATTACCAGCAAACAGACATAGAAAAATATATTTCCGACATGTATTCTCGAATCTCTAAAGTAGAATTCCATAACAAAAGAACATAGGAACAAATAACAGTAAAGCATTTAAAATTTCTCCGCCAATTAGAAATAGCATCATAGAAGGCTTCTACTACGTTTAGTTACCTTCACAGTGCATATGAAGAATTGACTCCCATTCGTGTTGGGGCCTGCATTTGCCATGCTAACAACTCCCGGTCCAACATGAGACACTGCAAATTATCATTAAGTTGTGCAAGGGCACGGTCATAATCTATACAAAAAAAAGAAAAAAAAGAAGAAGAAACAGAAAAGAAAAGAAAGAAAGAAAGATAAGAAAAGAAATTTGAAGAGTTGACCACAAGCAACCAAGGATCTAAGGTGGGCTTCAATTGACAGAGTCCCAACTTTTTCAACAGTGTTATGAGGAGTAAAAATTAACTTACACTTGAAGTTCTCATCTTTAAATGTACGACCATATATACTTTTACCTCCAGTACCCTACACAAATTTTGAGTTGAGGAGAATTAGCTGGTGGATGTAGTAATAAGTTCAGGCTCGAACTCCCATAAAAACAGAACCAAAGGTTACAAAATAAAACGTTAACTTTTCCTTTTCCACAAACAGAACACAAGACGGGACACCTGGCATTTGTTCAAAATACAATGACCAATAATGTGATAAAGAGATTCAGCATTAGAAAGAGAATAAAGGCCAAGAAGAAATCCATGCAACTTGCCCTAAGAAGTTGGAACAACACTTTGCTCAGTCAAGCATATGAACCTCACGTTGATAGTCCAATGAGAATTTCATTTGAATATTTGGCAAGCCGAAACAATGGGTTATTGCTCCAACTCTTCTGTTTTCTTTTTTTTGTTTTTGTTTTTTTTTTTTTTTTTTTGGGGGGGGGGGGGTTAAAAGAATACAAAAGTAACAAATGAACTGTGCTTTCTTTTGTAGATTCGTATTTGATTTTCTTTTTCTTTTTTTTTTTAACGAAAAACTCACCAACAAAGCCCTAATCCCTCAGGTAAATCATTTTACCAGAACCCAGTATAAATTATATATTGAGGTTTAAATCAAACGGATGTAAGGAAACAAAACTATATTTCACAATGGAAAACATTGAGGGAGCCATGAACGGCAAGCTGAATTGACTTTCTTTCTTCTTCTATAAAACTTGGCTTCTTACCAATCTATATAAAGCACAAAAAAATGCTTTATTACAGTGGCCAACAAACTCAAATGCTGCAAATTGGTTGATATTTTTTTATGTTAAATCTTATTGAACCTTTTTGTAAATTCAAAGCCTGATTGAAAAGATTAGCAACAAAAAACCAACGATACTGATGATGCAATCATTATTGCAGTGGACAAAAAATTATCCATGGATGTGGAAGTGTGAGAAAAGCACTCACATTTCCTTTATCAAAGTCCCCTCCTTGAATCATGAAATCCTTGATTATACGATGAAATGTGGAACTTTTGAACCCAAAGCCCTTCTCTCCTAATCAAGATACAAGATTGATAATTCAGAGTGAATTTGCATACCGAAAGGAGAGAATTGAGGTTGAATGAAATGCATCCAAAAAGGTCACCTAAATAAGATAACTGAAAGAAGGCAAGAAAACTCAACTTGTACCACCAAAAAACTAATAAAACAACCTGTGCAAAGGGCACGGAAGTTCTCTGCCGTTTGGGGCACATCATCACCATACAACCCGATCACAATCCTTCCAGCAAGCTTCCCTACTGGATTCCCAACGCTAATATCAAAATACACCTTGTTGGTAACTTTTGATTGTAAAGTCGCTTCCTGAAATCGAATGAAGACAAGACGAAAGCTCGCTAAGTCAGAACACACAATTCTACAACGTTTAGCTCTTAATGCCTCAAACTTCTCACTAACCCACTAATCCACATTTAAGCGTCGTAATTTTGGCAAAGCACTTCGAAATCCAGCAAATATACGAGTTCAATCATTCTGGTTTATACTAATCTTAGAAACGTTGATACGTAGACTAGATTACGGTTTGCTAGCATAACATCCGCAAACAAAAAAGAAGCATCAGAACAAAAGTATTTATTTTTGTTTCTTTCCTCCAAGTTTTCTTTAAACTTTCTGCCATATCCGCACAAACCAAGAGAGTTAACAGAAAATGCATTAGAAAGAAAACCCTAACCTCAGCACTGGCCCTGACCGAGCTAAGAAGGACAGGCCTCCTCCCACAAGGGTTCGACGACGAATATTTGAGATGGGTTATACGCAAAGACCGGGAGGCGAAGCCCAATGCAGACTGTGAAATGTCCGACGGAGACGCAAAACTCCGAATCTTAACCAAACTACACGTGGGATTCGGAACCCCGATCTCGTAACCCTTTCGTGGACAGGGTAGCGACGCCACACTCGGCTGCAAGTCCAAGAAAACCGTGTCAGAGAGAAAGAATCGGAAGAGAAATATGTAGTTTTTCTTTTAAAGGAATTTCAAACTAAATTCCTATTTGTTTCCGAGAAAGTGTAGGAAAAAGAAAATGAGAAGTAAGAGCAAGAGAGGGTTTCTTTACGAGGGCTGTAAAAGAGGCCGCCATTGACGGAGGTGGAGTTGGAGTTGGGACAGTGAAGGTGGTGAGTGCGCGAGTGATGATGCGAACGGGGAGCTGGTCAAGCTAGTTCCTTTATCAATGCAAAGGGACGATGCTTTCAAGCTGAGTTTGACCAAAGGCCATCGTATAAAATGACCGGAAACTCCCCTATGCTTTTCCCAAATGACGATTGCATCCTCTGGCGACTATATCATCTCTGACGTGAAAGTTCACTTTTTTAAAAAAAAATAAATATAAAATTTACATAAAAAATAATAATTTTTAAAAGTGATTATACTTTATTTACAAACTCTATATTATATGAAGCATTACTCGTTCAAGAATAGCCTCAATCCTCATTCCTGATATGGAATTTATTATGAATCATTCGTATTCACTCTCACTCTTTATATCTACAACGTTTTTATAGAGTGAAGATATTTTTTAAATATGTGAATATTTTTATAGAATTTAGAGTATAAGGTGTGGGATGACAAATAGTAACTAATGAGAAGAATTTTTCTTTCTCATATATATATTATTTGAAAAAAAGATTTTCATCAGCCACTATTTATTACCATACATCGCACACTCTATGAAAAATATCTCCACGTTTTATGAAAAATACTTCACATCTTGTAAAAATGTTATAAATATAAGAAGTAAGAGTAAATAGTGACCGATGAATATAATTGCTCATTAAGTTATTTTTCTTTAATAATTATATCAAGTTAGGTGTTTTCTTAAAAATATATTTTATGGGTTTTTCATTTTAGGAAATATACTTGAAACTAGTCAATATTTCCAATGATCCATATCCCTGAAAAAATCTTAATCTGTTAGGACTACACTGTCGACCTAACAACCACAGGGTCGCCATTATATGTACTAAATGAAAATTCTTCGTTATTTTCTTCGCGACCCTTCGTCTATACCACTACTTGGAAGTCTGCGTAGCCACAATGGCAGTGCGGTTAAAGCATCTACTTTCAGTTCCGGTCCCTCATTATCAACTTAATTATTCTCAACGACCCGCCTCTTTTGCAAAGAAATCCCATTCCCAGTCCAGATTACCTGCAACCAAAATGGCAGCCAGTGGAATTGATCGCACAGCTCCTTCTCCCACTAAAGTTATAGATTCACATTTGCATGTATGGGCATCTCCTCAAGAGGTAAAACTCACTCCCTCTATTTGTGAAGGAACTCATCTCAAGTTCTCATAATCAATGTTTTCAATGTGTTTTAGAGTGTTTTTTTTTTTTTTTTTCCCTCTCGGAGGCCGAAAAGGGTGAAATTTGCATGTTTTTTTGTTCTATTTTCTGAAGGCTGCGGATAAATATCCTTACTTTCCTGGCCAAGAGCCCACTTTGCCCGGAAACGCCGATTTCTTACTTGAGGTATGCCTTTTATGCAACTTATGTGTGTTTATCTCTCCCTGTATTTCATGCTTTATTGGTGATATTTTGATGAGGTTCTCAGGGTTTGTTGGAAACATATTGGAGTTTTGCTTTTGGGCATGAACTGTTTCTGTCTGTCCAATTTGGATCAAATATTTGCTTTTGAAGGATGTACTTATTTCCTTTTGAGTATGAAAAAGAAATCCCATATTTTTCTGAACACATATGTTTCTTTCTATCCACAGTGTATGGAAGAAGCGGGCGTAGATGGTGCACTGATTGTACAGCCCATTAATCATAAGTTCGATCATTCTCTGGTGACAAGGTCTGTTGACAACAAACTTAAAATCCCACATGTGCATGGTAAAAACAGCCCATATGAATTTTTTCTTGGCATATATGAAACAGCCAGCGCAACTTATACTCATGTAGAAGTGAGTAGAACCAGCAGCTGGAATAGTATATTGTAGTTACCTCATGGAAGTCATAGCTTAAAATTTATACTTTTAGCTTTTGAGGACCTTTTCATTTTCCATTAAACACAGATTTTCAAAGACAGGCATGGTCAGGGGTCAGAACTCGTTCATTGGTTGGTAGCATGTTTTATAACTCCCACACTTTTCATGCTCCATAAAAAATGTGGGCTTTTGTTTGTGCTAGCCAAACAGTGAATTGGCGGGACCTGCAGTTGCATGTTTCTATTTTTTTTGGTTTATTATATGCATTTCAAATGTTTTCCTTATTTGATATCTTCCATGTTATGTTCATTCCCACGCAACAGCATGGCAGCATAAGCTATTGCCTTATGCCTATTTGATCCTTGAACAGTGTCCTGAAGAAGTACCCAACCAAATTTGTTGGTTGCTGCCTTGCAAATCCAGCAGAAGATGGAAGTGGGGTTAAGCAGCTTGAACATCTCGTTTTAAAGGTTTCCAGACAATCCCATGTACCCACTGTTTTGTCTCTTAAGGAATTATGTTGACACAATCTACTTTCATGCCAGGATGGCTATCGAGCTGTTCGCTTTAACCCATATTTGTGGCCTTCTGGTCAACAGGTAGTAATCAGCCAGTAGGCATTGTCTCAACTATTTGTCCTGATTTTTTTTCTTTACTCCCGTTGATTTCATAAGTCAACCTTTTGAAAACTTGATACATATGCTAAGGTTTTATGCACTAGTTAGTTGATTGTCTTGGATGAAGCAAGGGAATTTTCTTCTCTTTTCACATACATTAAACTCTTAAATGCTGACCATCCCCCATGGACCCAGAGATATCCCCTGAAAGCATCTGATTCCTGAAAGAGAGATAAGAATATGACTAACTATTCATATCTCAAATTGGAAGTTTCTTTCCAGAATTCCCACCCAATGGTCTGCGAATCCCTATAACTGTATTGCATGTGCATGTGGTGCTGAAGAGGGCAAATACATTTGAAGTCATTTTGCCAGATGATAAATAATTTATATATATATATATATATGCCACATAAGACCATTAAAATTATAACGTTGTATGTTTCCTTGCAATACCCCTCACACTGCATGTCCTGAGTCTCTTACAGCTGTGCTAGATTTTTAACGCATATCAAGGAAGCGACAGCTGCTTTTTGTCCCTCCGTACTCTTTATCCCTTTTTATCCGTACATATTCTCTTACATGTGCTAAATTCTGATGTTCATGTTTGAAATATTCCTTGCATTTTTTTTTTCTTTTTGCAGATGACAAATGAAGTCGGGAAGGCAATTTTTTCCAGGGCAGGAGAACTTGGAGTGCCAGTTGGTTTCATGTGTATGAAGGTATTCTGATTCTACTCAATTTAAACCACATTAGCAAAAAAAAAAAAACAACTTATTTGTAAAATGTTTTTTAACTTGCTGTTATCTTTCACAAGCTTGTTCTTCCAAGTGACAGAAGGATTCTACTCACTAATTCATGTGCTCAATTCATTTGTATTCACCTACTTTGTGGCTGAGACAATATCTGGGTACATAAATATTGGATGCCCGTGGTAAAGATTGTAATGTATTAATCAGATGGATATTCCAGGGTCTCAGTCTGCATGTTTCGGAGATTGAGAAACTTTGTACAGAATTTCCATCAACAGTTGTTTTGCTTGATCATTTGGCATTCTGCAAGCCACCATTGTGAGTTCTTTCAGAACTTCACTCTAGGTTAAGAAAAGCTTTTCAATCCTGATAGAAGACGATATAAATTTTCTTCCTTTGCTGTCAATTTTCAGAAATGATGATGAAAGCCTGGCCTTCTCTGAGCTTTTAAAGCTATCTAGATTCCCACAGGTAACGTGTCCTGTATACCTTTAAATGACACAGCATGTATGCAATTCCTGCTTTCCTCCCAACTACATTTGCCATCTTGAGATCACAAAGGCTGATCATACTTTGAACTAAGATATCATGTTCTTGGAGTGCATTTTGTTTTCACTTTCTTTTGCTAGAAACTGACACCCTATAATTGCATGAATATGTGTCGAGCTTTACTTGAGGAACCTTAAGTTCTTTACTACACAGGGAGGGATCCCGAGGTAATTGTATTTCTAAGATGCATGTAACAGATTAGTTTGTGATAACATCGATTACTTATTAAAAAAAAAGATTAGTTTGTGATCACGTAAGCTTTTATTACAAGTTTCAAACGCTGCCTCTGTACTACATCTGTCAAATGCCCGAGCATGGGTCCTTGTAACTCAGGCATTCTTGTTTTTCTCCTGTTCTCTTTTGTTAGGGAGTTTTAGCAGTCAGTGTGTTGATGTCTAACGCACTTGATGCATGATATGAATATTAATTTGCAGGTCTATGTAAAATTCAGTGCGGTTTTCAGGGTGTCAAGAATGCCATTTCCATATCAGGATTTATCCCACCCATTGTCCCAAGTCGTATCCAGCTTCGGTGCTAACCGTGTCATGTGGGGCAGGTAGCTCCATCTTTTCTTTATACTGCTCATTTAATTTAAAGATAATGTTTCATATTCTTCAAGGCAAGAAAAAATGTAATAAGCAAATGGGCAAACTGTTTTTTTCTTCCTGAATACTTTTTTATTGCAGTGACTTCCCCTTTGTTGTTCCCCAATGCGGATATAAAGGAGCAAAAGATGCGGTGACCCATATTGCCAATCAAGTTCCCTTATTATCGTCTGAATTGGAGTGGATAATGGGTAAAACAGTCATGCAACTCTTCCAAGGCCAATGGCTTCAATCTTAAAACAATGTTTGGTTTGGATCATTGAACAGTAGTTATTTAGTCTGGAGAAGATAGAAATCTTCATCGTTGTTTGTCACGTAATTCTAACCTAAAACTACCTATTTTACTGTATAATTTTCACGAGTCTCCATTGCGTGCCCTTCTGGATGTTGCTTGCTTGTAAAGTTGAAAACTATGCAAGATTGAGCTGAGCTCGATGCTCTCATTGGGTAGGTGTGATGTGCGGATAGGAAATAAGCAAAACAAAGTGAAGTAGCATGGGACTGACAAGTTTCATTGAAAGAAAGCAAGGGAAGAAAATAAAAATAAGGAAGAAATGCACAACCCTCCCAGAAGAAGTCCCTAAAAACAAAGTGATTTATAAATTCACTCTTAGTTAGAAAGCACCAAGTAAAATTTATTGATGGCCTTATAACACTGATGCGAGATGGAATGAAAATTTTATGAATAATAGTAAAATAGTTTTGAGTTAAATATTTTTTGGATTTTGGAAAAAGAAAGAAAAAGTTGAATAAAAAATATTATAAAATTAGAATATTATTATAATATAATTTTTGTTTTAAAATTTAAGAAAATTGAATTGTTTTCTATTTTTTGTTTGAAAGTTTTAAAAAATTATAATAAATAGGTTGAAAGTGTTTGTGTTATGTTTGAAAATGAGATGAAAATAATTTCCAAACATCCCCTTATTAACAGCCATAAATGTTGAAGAGCCTTAGAAATATTACCCCTAAATCTAGGCTTAGAGAGGTGAACCGGCATTTCAGATGTATATAATATGATGGAAGATTTCCTTTATAAACCTTGTTAGTCTGTACAGAACTAAACCCCGTCACTACACCGCACACCCTGTAAGAATGAAAGAATTTTCTTTGGCAGAAGCATTTTATGCCAAGGGCTTTGAACCTATACAACTTCTAAAAAATGCACAACAGAAAGAAAATACAAATCTTAAAAGGGGGCTAATCCTCTATGCGTTGAATTTCACCCATCATGATGCGATTGCTGGTGACTTTGAAACCAAGGAGAGCAGGATCAATTTGCCTCCCTTTCTTCCCCTTCTTTTTGCCACTTCGTCCCCCTTGTGTTCCATCTGTTGTCTCTGAAAATCCTGCCATCGACTGAGCCTCTGCCGGAAGTGTCTTTTTGGCATTACTCTTCAACATATCTATAAATGATGCCTCTGAAACATCAGCATCTCCGCAAGAAGAAGTACGCCGAAAAAGCATGTCTTTCTTGCCGGATGCCATGATGTCTGAACCTTGGTTTACTAAATTCACACCTGGGTCTCGTCTACCCCCTGAAGATTTAGAGAAAATATCATCAACAACTTTATGAAGGAGAAGAAAGGAGTTAGAAGAATTTGAAAAGTATGTACCATCAGCAGCACCACTTGTAGAAATTTTCCCTCTCATTACTGGATCTGAGACCAGCTCAGACAATCCTTCCTGTGATGATGAGTTGTGGGAGACAGGAGGACGTCTCAGCAAGATGTTCTCTGGCCCTTTGGATGGAACAGGCACCCTGGCAGGAAGTCCATCAAAGAAACAAAAATCAGTTAAGTATGTCACAGTCTTGCATGATTCTATCATAATAAGAAAGAAAAGTACAAAAATGAATAAGAAAAACAGCAATCAAGAGTGGCATATCATAATAAGAATAGTAACAGTTCTCCCACACCCTCTCCAAGGTCTCCGTGCAATTTACTCCATTCCATCTCTATACTCATAAACCAATAATTTTGACGAGTACCAAAAGCCAGCTAGTAATTTTTTTATCGAAAGCTATCCAGTTCCTTTAGTACAGCTCTCTAATGAAATAGAGCTACCGGGGTTTTCTGTTCAACAAAGAGTCAACTTATAAAGCATCAAAACTAAGGAAACTTACCGCTCCTTAGAGATTTCCTCCACAAATGAATTACCAGATCCAATCTTATCATTGTAGAAGCCTGTTTTCCCACCTGGGTACAAATTTAGAAAAAAAACCTTATCACTGTTGATACAAGCATAACACAATGGCTTGAAAAGAAACAATTGAGACTGAAACTTTTTGCAGTACCAATTGATGATTGCCTGCAAAGGGCATTAAATGAAATCTCCCCACGATCTAGTGCAGACAAACCAGCTTGCTCAACCATGTCTTCTTGAATCTCGAAAATCGGACCCTTCCCCAAACCCTCACTTATGGACCCATACTTCCTCCCATCAGCTTCTGAGAACTCGTGGCTCGTAGATGAACTGCCAATCATGTTAGAGTTTTTGTAAATTGCCTGACCAATCTCATTGATGCCTGCCAAGTGTGACTCCCCCTCAATCAATGCTCCAGAATCAGATCTAAATGGCATGGTTTCACTGCTGGCCCGCTCATCCTGCAGTGGTTCAAATGAATGAGAACCATAAGAGCCCACTTGAAATGATTTAGTCAGACCTGCTTCTTGGTCTAGATGAACACTGAATGGGTGATCCGAGTAGCCTGACCCAGAATAAAGGCCAGATGGTGCCCTTGTTTCCTTGCCTGCATCTAATGGCTCTGTAGATTGATGACCTGATTTCTGATGAAGCAGTTCCATCAACAATTGTTTTGACTTCTCATCATTGAACCCATCCGACATCCATAAGGAAGCATCTTTAGAAGTTCTTTTAGCTTCTGACTCCCTTTTCTGTCGCTCAGCATTAATATGCAGTTGTTGAATCTGAGATTCCATCCAGTCATTCTCCAGCTGCTCATTGTTCTCAGGCCAGCGGCCCTCAATTGCATCCAATTGCGAGGCATGAAATTGATTGGGAACCAAAAGATGGTGGGGATTATGAGGGTGGATACTAGATGAAAATGTACCCACTTGAGCATTAGATTGCATTCGTGTACTTGGTTCTTGCATATCTAAACCATGAGCACGGGCCATAGCTAGAACATCCAGATTCATCCCTGGAGCACCAGCAGGCAAAGACATTGACCGGTCAAATTGCATTGAGGCAGGGTCATAACGCTCTTGCCGAAGGCGCTCCTGTAATGAAACATTCCGCTCAAGATGATTCAGATGCTCCTCGTGGGATGGCCGCTGATAAACATCCAATGGGCCAAACCCTGAAGAATGAGCACGGTGAGAAGCAGCATGACTGCTGAGAAACTGATCAGATTCATCTGCTGGCCATATGGAACCCATATGCCTCTCCCCCTCGATGCCTGTCCGCTGCCTCAATCCCATTAACTGCCGAGCCTGCAGCTGGTCTTGTTGAAGACGCCGTTGCTCCAGTGACGGCATCTGTCCATGCTGTGTGTGTGATATAAGCTCAAGTAAATCTCTCTGACGATCTTGTTGTGGCATGTGATTGAATTTTGCTCGAATAAGTTGATCTAAAGATGGATCAATATGCCTTAAAGGATGATGAGACTGTTGTTGCAGTTCGTGTAGAAGGTGTTGCTCTAATAAAACCTGATCAAGAACATTGTTGGCTCTGATAGGATCTACATGTGACTGCCCAAGCCCTTGATCATGCAATTGACTACGTAAAAACTGTTCAAGAAGCACCTGCCGGACTTGAGATTGCTGTTGCTCCTGCAAAAGCTTTTGCTGTTGATGAAACTGCTGCTGTTGCTGCAATTGATGATGTTGTTGGAGCTGAATCTGCCGTTGCTGTTGCAACTGAAGAGTCATAAGATGATCCAGATCCGGTGCAGAAAGGTTGGCCAAGTGTTGGTGGTGTATAAGATTCTGACTAGGCACATGTTCTAAAACTGATTCATTTAAATGTGCATGAGACAACAAATTTCTCTGTTGGAGTTGCTGCTGCTGAAATTGTTGTGCCATAAGCTGCTCTGCTAAATCAAAATGGTTGGATTCCTGCTCCATCAGTGACAAATGACGAGCAGCCATGGCATCTTGATACAAGTTGGGGTCAGGAAGTGTATTTTTTCTAAAAACATCAGGCCATGTCTCTGTAGGAAGAGCTGGGTCAGCCATAGCACCAAACGGAGCATCCCTTCCCATGCTCGACAGAATGGATGGCTTCGTATGTTTTGTATGACCTTCAAGTTCAGACCAGAGTAAGCCAAAGGGATGCAACTTATTATCATTTTGATTTGGTACTCCAGGTTCTGTCAATTCATTCGGAAAAGGATGGGTGAAAGAATTTTCGGAAGAATGATGATTGCTCCCACTAGATTTCGCAATAGAATATCCAGTGTTTCCTGGTCTTCCCGGAAACACAATTTCTGGGAAAAAAAAGGAGGAACAATGAGAATTCTTTTTGTGAAAGTTGAATCAATCTGTTACAATAATTGAAAATAAGAAAATAATCGCCAGAAGCACTAATAATAGAAAACAAACCTTCATCTTGTGTATTAAACTTAGGAAAGTGTTGACCCTCAGAATGAGGCAGTTGCAATGAGACCTCGGGCTCAGATACTCTTGACGGAACATGCTGAGCAGAAATACTATTGAATTCAGGCAGCGGCTGGCAAAGGTCATTTACTGCAGATGAATTGCTTTTCAAAATAGAAGCAGGAGCAGTTAAACTAGCCTCTGACTCTTCACATAGCTCTAACTTAGAGTTTGTTTCTGTGCTATTGGCATATCCGTTGTTGACCCTCAGATAAGGCATGAGTTTACCCAATTCTTGGAAAGGTGTTCCCTCAGGAGCATCTGCCAAGCGGACTAGCAAGTCTGTCCCAAAAAATCCTTGTTCAAACCATAAAACAATGTCAGCCCCAACAAATGGTCCCTGGGTCACCCCTTGAGGATCAATGTAGAACAAACTTAACTCCTCATGTGGGGTTACCCTTTCTAAGTCATTCTTGTCAGTGCTGCCACTTTGATTCTGCTCAGGAGAAGGCAAAACAAAGAGAGAACTTGAATCGCCAGGAAGCTTGGATCTCATGTCAAATGAAGTGGGAAACTTAATGGCATCAAACTGAGCATGTGTGGTAAAGTCAGAGTCTGCCATCTGCCATCTTTCACCAACATTGATCAGAGAAGGACCATGCTGATGAGCACCATCAATCTCTAAGACACCGTGGACACCATTACTTTCTGAAAACTTAGGGGCCAACCCAGGAATTGCTCCAGTAATTTTATCTTCTGCGGTATATCTTTCTGTAAATGGCGTACATTCAGAATCTTTCAGATGTAGAATTAACCAAAATTAAATAAAAAGGGTTCAAGTTAAGCAGTTACTCACCATCTACCATTTTCCTCTGTGAGCCATATTTCAATAAGGTACTTCCATCATCAGCTTGATATACGTCCTCAATCGCAGCTTCATGTGAATTATCAACGACCTCTTCAGTGAGAATTGAGGGCAAGAAGCCCTGATTTTGTTCAGTTGAGTCTAATTCTTCAGCATCTAGACAAGGAACCGCTTTGCAAGATTTAGACCAAGCATAAATGTATAACACAAGTTAAAAGCAACTGAGATGAAAATACCTGTTAAATTTTCTGTCGATCTTCCCTTCCTATTTGAACTGTACATCATCCCACTACTTATGATCTTTCCCCTCCATATATCACCACGGATGGCCTGTTAACATTACACGGACCAATTACAGAGCACAACAGATTTTAGCAAGTTACAAGGAAAATGGATCTTTGTTCTACACAAAAATCAAATGAGAAGAAAAAGTGAATTAATTACAGGATTCAATTAACTACCTCCTCTTCAGCATCAGGGGTGACAAAAGCCAATGGTTCAATAAAACCTACTTCAGTAATAGGGGGTAACTCCATCTCAGCTGGCATGGTAGTAAAAGATGGACCAAGCTTTTGCCTCCGATATATGTCAAGAAGCTTTCCCCTTGGGTACAAAAAAGAAATAATTGAGTCACTTGGTCTCCCAGGGACACTTTCACATTTGTCAAAATGAGCTGCACCAACAGGACCTGCTGATGAACCTCTCCCAATAGCATTTGACCTTCCTCGTCCAAGAGTAAATCCCAAGTTTGAACCCTCTACCCGTCCTCTCTCAGGTCCAAATCCAGGTGCTGCACGGTAGGCATTTGAACCACCAGAATGAACCTCCAATCTATGGCGTGGCCTCCATTTATCACGAGAATCAGAGTCACGCTCAGAAGCTGAACGGTTGCTGCTAACAAAAGATTGATTGTCACTGTGAGCATCTTCCTTTTCTACATCTGTCCTCTTCTCAGTTCGAGAATCCTTATCTTTGTCTTCAGGGCCCCATCTAGATGACCATTTGCTATCACGCCGTGTTTCATGCCCAGAAGTACGACCCTCATGCCACCGATCAGAGGTAGGCAATGCTCTACTTTCACCTGTTTCTCTGACTGTGGCGTTGTCAACACGGCGTTCGGCCTTCCTGCGATCTCTTCTAGCACCAAGTAAGCCAGTTTCTCTTTCCTCCTCACGCCAGCGACGGCTGCTTTCATTGTCAGTGACAGTCCTCCTCCAATCTTTCCTGTCCTCAGATCCATCCAAACGCCAGCCCTCTTTATGGTTGGGGTCAGTAGGGTTTCCAAAAGACGCAGAAGTTGGAGCACGCATTTCCTGTTACACATAGATATCACTAAATATAGTTACCCATAGTGATAAATGGAAATTACAACAAAACCTTTGGGAATATTCATGCAAACCTGGCCATATTGTCAAGTTGAAAATAATCAAAATTAAAAAGAAATGATAATAAAATTGAATACCATTAGTCTATAATATTCATACATCACAAAACATTCGAACATTAAATTGCTGAAGATGCTTTAAAAATCATGAAATAGGACTAACAGCCCAAGAGATTACACACTATCTAACCTCAATTTATTTTGTTACACAAAGTATTATCATAAACTCCACGTCTTAGAAATGGGCATCATATTGGAAGTTTGTGGACATTGTATTGGAAGGCACGTGCCTCTAGCATGGAGTATCAATAGCCCTCCCACTATGGAAAAATAAGGGATGAAGCTGAAAGATATGGTACCAACTTAAAGATGGGCTAAGTGCGTGGCTAGAATACCAAAATAGGGGATCTGTGTTTAGACACAAATGCAAGATCAAGCAGATCACGTGTTTTCTGAAAGTATGCATTTAAGAAATACCTGACAAGAATGAATCAACTTTGTGACCTTCATTGGATCTTGCTTTATATGGAGAGGAGATTCAGCTCAAGCCAAATGAGCGTCAGTATAAATGTAACGCCCCAATGGAAGACCCAAACCACATGGACTATACTCCAAAAGGACTAGTCAATGATACAATTGGAGTCCCATTGGAATATTATAAAGAGTAAAAACTTCTCCTTCCCAAGCTATGTGGGATCGCATACATCACCTACCTTATCCTCTTATCATATGGGATATCACAATCTATCCCCCCCTTAAATTCCCGTCGGGCCCATCTGTCGTAGGTGACACGGCTCAAGTCCCACATTTCAAGTTGTGATAGGCTCTTATACAATTTGTAACGCCCCAATGGAAGGCCCAAACCACATGAACTATACTAAAAAAAAAAATTGTCAATGATACAATTGGAGCCCCATCGGAACATTATAAAGAGTAAGAACTTCTCCTACCAAGCACAATGTGGGATATCATACACTACCTACCTTATCCTCTTATCATATGGGGTTTCACAATAAACTATTTTTTTTTAACAGGTAAATGAGCCTTAATATAAACTAATTGGGGCTTGCTACATGGATTATTTTCTGCCACTCAACTCCATCTAGGATTATATCCTCAATTCTCTATTGAACAACCACGTGTTTCCTTATAATTTCAACTTAAATAATTTTTTGCCTCCCTTTCTCCCACTTTTTATTTTTCCACATTGATAAATCACTCTCACATTGGTGCATTTGACAGCCTCTAATGCACAACTCTCTCCCTCTGATCTCAAATGGTGCCACCCTCACTTTCTCTCAAGACCCTTTACATCCTTCTTTTATTAGTGGATCAGACAAAACAGACACCTCTATTTCTGCCAGTTTTCCATTATTCTCTTATTTTTTAAATAGAAAATTGGTGTAAAAATTTACAGGGTACCGTCCCCTTTAAAAACAATTAAAGACTGATGTAAAAGGGAGCTACCGTCAAGAATGTGCTCCATGATCATATCCAGATCAACTCAATCATCAAAATTAGCTCTAACTTGGCAGCTACCTTAATGTCTATGTTTCAATTATTATTATTTTTTTATATGCATATAGGTTGCAACTATTAAAAATGCCCAAACTCAATTATAATCTAATTCTCAGGAGGATATCTAACGTCTAACAGGAACATCAAGGAAAGGCACATATGCACCTCAGAGTACTGTGGGATGTCAACCTATCACTTTAGCCTTGGAAAATTCAGATATAAAGGGTGCGTACACACCATAGGGAGGGATGATGAACGGGTGGGGAAAAAAATTAAAAAACAAATTGTCTATAACAGAATTCCCAAAAGAAAGTAATTAAAATTCTAATGAGAAGCCTAGAAGGGTGGTGGATCTTCTGGAATGTTTGAGAGGTTTTCAGGTAATCCCAAAATTGCGGCCATATTTAAAATGATTCCTCTATCTCATGTGGTGTATTTGGCTTGAAAGGAATGGACAGAGTTATGAAGACTGAGAATGCTAGTCGGAAGAGTTTAGATGTTTCTCTTTCCATTGTTATTTCTTTGGGTCTTTGCAATTTTATTATTATTATTATTTTTTTTTTTTTTTTTTTTTTGGGGGGGGGGGGGGGGTAATTTTCATGATTTTCTTGTATACTTTTCTAGCTCCTAAATTGTAATTAGGTGTTCTCTCTTGTATACTCCCTGGAAGACACTGAAAGAGATTACCAACAACTTAGTTATGACACCGACTAACAAGCAACTTCTAAGAACCTTTTTTTATGGCAAAATAGAAGTTGCATTTAGATAGTGACAAGTTTGTAGTCAAGATACCAACTGGGCTCCAAATACTAAAAAACACCTATCGATACAATAGATATATACCAGAACGTCCAATATGGACACAAAATAAGATAACATTTGCACATCTATGCCACTTTGTTGCCAAAAGAAAAGCAAAAAGAAACAGAATTATACCATCTTAGGCTCAATTGGTTTAGCATAAAGCCACTGGGGTGACAGAGGTATGCTACTTTCTGATGCCACCTGATCTGCAATAATGAAAATTAACAACTCTTTACATCACAGCAGAAACAGGAGGCAAAATGACAGCATGTAACACGCATAGGATTCAATAGTTCATCCTTTTGGCAAGAAATAAATCCAACTCAACAACAATACCTTTCAACTCATCAAGCAACCCCATAAGTGCCTTGTCCTCTTCATTCCCTTCAGAAGCTTCTCCTGGCATAGTATGAACAAGATGAAAACACTTCTTATGTTAAGCTTCCATTTGCAAAGTGCAACTGGAAACAAACAATTTCCCATCACAAAAGCAATCAAATCCACCCCAGGGCACCCATAAATAAATAGAGAAAGAAATAGCTTATAATTGTTGTCCTGAAACGTGTATAAGAGCTCAGCGCTCAATCGAAAACAGATAGAATGCTCCAAGCACTGAACCAAAACGCTCAGAGCTCTAAAATAGGAAAGATTTCAGCCATATAAATAACTAACTTCCCAATAGCCATCCTCATGGGTCAACAAATATCGGGCAAAAAATCAATTTCATTCCTGGGCACTCATGAACTAAACCGTAAAAAACCAGAACAACCCTGTGGTTAATACTGGAACGGAAAAAAAAAATGAAACCAACATAAATAAATAAAAATGATCTGAAATATGACCAATAAAAGGGAATGAAAATCAGAAACGTATTTGCAGATTATATTGAAAACCCTAATTGACGGGGCTGATTGCTCAAAAAAGAAAATGAAGTAGTACACCACAAACTATGATGCTCCAGATCAACAACCCCTAACCTCGCATCGAATCCAAATCTTGCGAACCATCGGCTACGAGGTTTTGCATTTTCGGAATAAGCCAAACCAATCGAAACAGATGAAAATCTCGAACAAATTCAAATGAAAAAGAAAAACGAAGTAGAGTGGAAGAGCGGGGAAATACCTTTGAAGTTCCAGGAGTGATCGGAAGGTTTAGATGAGATGAGATCGTCAGGAAGATCGAGCTTGCCTTCCCCCATTAATGAGTCGCGAGATTGAGCGCGCGAGAGCGAGAGCAAGAGAGAAAGAGAGAAGGAAGATCCAATCGAGCTAGACAAACAAACACCGGATTGGAGCTCCGAAGATACAAAGCCAAGGTAGTCAAGAGGGAGATAGAGAGAGGGAGAGAAGGAGGCACAAGGGAGAGTAGCTCAGGTAATTGTGGAATTTAGGAGGTTCGGGTAATATAGGGTTTCGGAAACAGCTTTTGGGAGCACTCGCAGGAGGCAGAGAGAGGGAAAGAGAGATGAAAAGGCTGAGGGAGGGTTTGGGTGGTAGTCACAGCACCCAAATCAACTCCTCAAGTAGAATCATTTCCGCAGGTTGCTTATTCAGCAATTTACATTTCTTTCTTTTTTCTTTTTTCTTTTTTCTAATCTTCTTTCAATTTCATCTGGGATAAGAAGCAGTAATTCCTTATTTTTATTTGAGATCCAATTGTATACATTGATTACAAAATAAGCTGGTAATATATTCTGAACTTTTATAGTTGTAATATTTTTCATTTTAAGTTAACAAAATAATGATACTTTTTTAGTGCATAATGGATTATTTTTTTCTTGTTTATGATATCATATCTTAATAAATTTTTACATCGACGAATATATATATATAAAGCAATGGACTTTTAATTAATTATGTCGGTCAACTATGCCTAAAAGCACGACGAATATATGATATATGATATCATATCTTAATAAATTTTCAATTCGAAGTTTACATTTAAGTCATGGACTCATTGTAGTTCCATGTTTGAGCTTGCAATAGAAAATATAACTATTAACAAGTTATTTATTGTTTAATAACCTATTGTTTAAACCATTTTTAAATATATTATTATTATATTTATTTGAAAATAAATTAAAAAGTACTTTATGAAATATAAATGACGATCATAAATTTTTTTTAAAATTATGACTATATTCTTAAAAAGTTCGAAAGTTATAATTATCTAAAATTTGTATATGTATTTTTGTTCATTGACAATTTTTTTAAAATTTGAACTACATTCGAAATGATGCTTTTCTTTTTAGTTTATTGAGATTAAATGCATATTTGGGATTGCGATGAAAAATATAATTTATAGTTTTAGAGTTCATAGCTTATAACTTAAGTAATAAAAAAGTTATATATTGTTTGTTGTTTGATAACTATGTGTTTAAAACACTTTCAAACATGTTATGTTTATTTGAAAATATATTAAAAAAATGTTTTTTATATAGAAATAACAATTATTTGAATTTTTAAAAATTATGATCATATCATTCAAAGTTTAAAAGTTATAATTATCTTAAAGTTGTATTGATATTTTCATCTATTAACAGTCTTTTTTAAACGTATTTTTTAGCTTATTTGAGATTAAAAGTGTTTTAATATGTTATATCCAAACAATCTAATTTTTTCATTAAATATCTTTTAAAACTATTTAAATATTTGTTAAGACTACTACCACAATCTTAAACAAACGAAAAAAAATATTTTAATACGTAACACTCAAAAATCTAATTTTTTCGATCATTTAAACCCTTTTTAACACTCTTATCGCAATCCCAAACAGACTGAAGTCTAAGTAACAAACATCCAATTAATTAAAGATGAGATGAATATCCATTTGGCCGTTTTCTAAAGATGAATAGCCATGTTATTTTCTTTTCAATTCAACAGAGCATGAGTAATGTTATATACAATTATGAAATGCACAAATATCATACAGTCACTTTAAAAAAAATAAAATCTATTATTAAAAAATTAATTTATTTTTATATAAATTTCATATTTATTCATTTTTTTCAAAACGACTATACTTAGGCATTTGGTTTCTCCTTTTGCTCCCTCGACGAATTTACAAGGCATTTGGTTCTAAGCGTTTCCGCACCTAACAATCTTCCACGATGGGCCTTTTTTCACAATCTTTGGAATTGGGACTCGAGGCATTTCCTCCACAAATGAATAAACAGAAACGAAGGAACAGCTCCTAAAACAAACTCCTTTTGGCCGTTTTCCCATCACTGCAACGGTTAAACATCATTGTCCCCTCCATCAATGTTTCTGCAACATCATTCATTCTCCCTAAAAATGACTCCTAACACTCGACGAAGCTGCCCTTGGTCCCCCTACGATCGCAGCAAGGCTATTTACCTTGCGTCCTAAGAAATTATAGAGTAAACACGGCAAATTGCAACAAAAAACAAACAGTAAATTATGCTTATGAATTACAAGTTACAATTAACTCCAACGAGACTTGCCAAAAAGAAACACTTCTCTGTTCTGTATATTGAAAATCTCAACAAAGAAAAGGAACACACACAGACATCAACCATCCACACAGTCCAAAACTGGACTCTACTAAAATGCTCTCTCCCAAACCCTCGATCTATCTCTTCCCACAGTTCCTTGTATCTTTCAAATTTTGCACATCATCTACATCCCCAGCAGCTAGCCTCTTCTTCTTTCTCCTCAACTTTTCACAAATGAAAGCCCTCTCCATCTGTCCAACCCGCTGCGACAGCGAGTTTAGTAATCTTGTCTGCATCTCGTTTCTCACGAAGAGCTCCGCCATCAACCTCATCATTCTCTCGTTGTCCTCCATTATCCTTTCCAGCATCTCACTGCTCCTCTTGCTCTCCTCTCTCCCTCCAGGACCGTCACATTCTTCTTTCACGCTCCCGTATTTATTATCAATCTTCAATTGCTCCTCTTGCTTCGACGAGTTTTCCTCAACTACTTCATCCAAACTCTCGGGGTCGGTGGAAGAACCAGAAGCAGTTTGACTCGTCCCTACGCTCTCTTCCATACATTCATTAGCAGAAGGAGCTCCTTCATGATCCTCAACCAGTTCTGCATCCTTTGCCTCCATTTCGTTACCAGCTGTATCGGCTCCGCCGACCTTCTCCGAATTCTCACAAACCTGCTCCAAAGCTTGCAATTTTAGGGTCTGATCGGGCTCTCCAATAGGCGTTGACTCAGAATCGTTCGTTGTCTCGAACTCAACCAAATTAGGTGCTAAATCATCATCCATCTCTCCATCCTTCACCTCCATTTCGGTGGCTGATGCATCGACGCCACCCAAATCCACGTTCTCCGATTCCTCCGAATTCTTGCAAGCCTGCTCCAGTACTTGCAATTTTAGAGTCTCATCGGGCTCTACATCAGGCGTTGGTCGAGCAACGCGTGTGCTCTCAGACTCAACCGAATTAGGTCCCATATCATAATCTATCTCTCCATCGTTGACCTCCATTTCCATACCTGCTGCATCAACTCCACCCAAATCCATCTTCTCTGACTCCTCATAAGCCCTCTCCGGAGCTTTCAACTTGTGAGTCCCATACTGCTCAATGGTAGCCATCCCCGAATCAGGGATAGACTCAGCGTCGTTGATTTTCTCAGAATCAACCGAATTAGGTACCGAATCTTCAACCTCATTCTCCACCTCCTCCAACGTTTCACGATCCGCCGATAAATTGCAGGAATTATCCGCCATATTACCGGCGGAAGATTCAGTTTCAGAAGCTTGCGGTCGCAAATCATCACCTTCCATTCTCGAAGGTTCTTGGTTTGGATGCACAGCTTCGGCCTGGAGAGTTTCACCGACATGACCTACATTTTGTTCGCCGGACGCAATCGCGTCCACTAACTCCTGCAACGCGATCGCCCTCTTGATCACTGCCTTCCTGCAGTCCCTAACCCCAGAATCCACACCTCTCACCGAGTCTAACTTGAAGAGCAAACTCATCAGCGTCTCGTTCACCCTCAGCCTCTCCTTGGGATCACTCCGAATTGACTCCTTCGTGGCCTTCTCTGACATCTTCCTATCTATCTCGTCGACCTTCCTCCTTATCGCCGCGATCTCCCTCATGCTCTTCCTCACAAGGAACCCCCGGAACACCTTCTGAATCTTCAGGGCCGAGTCGGACATGTTTCGCTCCGACCCAACGAAGTGGACTGGGATCGACACCACCTTCCGAGAGGGAGTCGCTTTCCGCTGCACAGGGGCTCCTCTTGCTCTCGATGGGTAATTCCAATGGTTTGTGAAGAAGGGACTATCCATCACAGATGATCAAAATAAGAGAACCGAACTGAAATTCTCCTGGTAAGAACTAAGAAGTGTAGTAATTTTGGCTTTTGAGATTTTGGAAATTGCTTTCTGTGGCTCAGAACTGGAAACGGAGATATTTATGAAGAGAGGATTGAAAGTTCGAGAAGGGAATTGGAAGCAAGAGATGTGCTTCTAGGAGGGAAATGAACGTTCGAGAAGTTTCTGGTCAGAATGTTACTTTATTTCAAAATGGGGGGAGCTTTATACATACGGGAGGTGTCCGCGTCAGAGTTCTAGAAAACTGTCGATTGTTCTGGGTTTCCCGCGTGTGACGGACATGGAGCGTTGGACTTGAAATTTTCCTATTATTTTGATTTTTTGTTACGTTACTCTAACGGGCCAAAAGCCCAAATAAGTTCTAAGGTCGGCCCAGTTTTGATGGCATTCCAACCACTACCGGTACATAAGAAAATATGCAACACAGCTTCGCTCAAAGTTTGAAGATGTCAAAGGGAGGAGACCAAAAAAACAGAAGAGAAAATTGCTGAGAAAGAGCGTGATCGTCTTAAAACTGGTAGAGCTGCTGAGAAATTAAAGCTTTTTTTGATGTATTTTAAAGTCTCAGACGATGATAGTTATCAAACCTTATTTATTTATTTATTTATTTACCGAAGAAGTCATAACATAACCAGATGGATTGTCAGGTTAGTTCATGTATAATCACCACATCTCATCACAAATGTTACAAGACGAGATCCAGATGAGCTTTTGCATGTTTTAACATTGAGGCGATCTGAAGCAAGCATACAGTATTTTCTTCTTCCTCTGTTTTTCACTATACATCTAAGCAAGCACTGTCAAAGAAAAACAAGAAGTTATATGACTTAGAAAGATAGAATAACCAAAGAGCGGTGCTACTCTGCCGTTGGGCATGCTCGCTCTGTGTGCCTATGCCTTTTTTTTTTTCCAAATATTTTTTAAATATATTTAAACATTTATTTTAAAAACATATCAATACATTAATCCTCAATTTCTTAACTATTAAGAAAAAAAAATTAAAAAATAAATAAATATATGAGTAATGAAAATGAAGAAACAAAATGAGAAAACACAGTAGCATTTCTCGTAACCAAATATGCCATCTCACTTCAAACAATTAAAGACGAGGGTTATAGTAAAAAATTACTGAACGGCGAGAAATGATTATGCCTGGAGATGCAATTACATTATACGATAAAAGATAAAATGATCGAAGATTTTCCCTTGTATAGTAAACGATAGCCAGCATAAAGAGGATCCATGGACAGTGCATACGTAATTGTCGTAGAAGCGGGAACGGCGTCTTTGAGAAGTGCGAAGATTGGTGGTATCCCTTGGGACATTTGTATTCACAAAATCATCATCAGTCTCATCTACCCTATACTCAGAATATTGAATATTCAACAGACGTTACAGAAACCCCATCAGAAATGGAACTATCATAACTTGTACGGTGATTTCCACTTCTTCTATCACCAACTCTTGACCTTCTTCTGTTTCTAGAACTCCGGAAGTTATCAAACACCTAATACAGGATAAAAGAGGTCCATCAATTCCCCTCATCCCCAGGGAAGTCCTCAAATTCATCTACAGTTTCATCATCCCCATATTCAATTACATAGTCTCCCAAAACCACACCACGTGGGACTTCGGAATGAATAGTGCTCAAAACATCTATGATCTCAGAGGACTGCTGGAAATTCTCCCAATCAAGCTGCCGAGCAGGATCAATCTTTGATGGACGAGTATGGGGGTGCTCCAGTCGAGCATGGTTTTGCAGTTCTAAATACGTCCCCATAAATTTACGTTGTTCCTCCTAACAATAACGTCTCTTCTCATCTAGATATAGACGGGCCTCGTCAACAACCACCCACCCAGTAACCTCTCCTCTACACAAGGGACAACTTGGTTTATAGTTGCATTCAGATACCACTGGCTCACTGTTTTCTGTGGGAGTTACATTTGATGTTGAAGCCGAGGACATACCATACGCACTTTTGAAACGGTCCAAGCAATTTGAGTGCAAATGGTCTGTGTCACACACAAAAGGATGGTATCCTTTCTCATGAGATGAGCATTGAAGGAGTACACCATTGTGTGGAAACTCCAAGCATATCGGGCAAAACACATCTTCCCAAGTAGTATTTACTTGAATATCTTCCATGTTGGATACAATGGGTTTGAATCTTCCTTTACATAAAGGTCTTAAAGCCATGAAGATAATATTGAATTGAAAATGTACAAGCAGATAGCATGCAGCCCACTTTCCTTAGATAACAACTGTCAATTACACAAAAAAGTGATGGAAACACTAAGGATAACTTGCCAAGTTTTTATGCCAAACCAAATGGAACAAGCCCTTTATGTAGAACAACATGCTATCATACAAAGCTTAAATATAGTATTATTCTGGAGTCCAGAGGAAAAACCCAGATGGATATATCATATAAAGGCCTAAGGAAGGAGACGGAAAGTTCGTTCTCTTTGGTTCGTGTGGGCGATTGGGTGGGCTGGGGGGTGTCTGTTTGAGGCTTTCAGGAGTTCGCAGAGGGTCTCCTCTATAGTTATCAAACCTTACAATGCCAAATGCTTTTCAGCAAGTACAGCAACCACATGCCCGTTTGAATAATCATAGGATCTTCATTCTGCTGGGAATTATTATTCCTGCCCTCTTCAATAGATCGCTAGCAGCTCCCCCTGCCTCCAAAATAACATCTTCCTGCAGAGATAAAATTTTGCATCCATAAGTAAACTGCGGAACTCTTGAAAACAAGGAAAAAAGAAGGAAAATACATGTTGATAAACAGTTACGGACCACTAACGGTATCTGGTTTAAAATATGGCATTTTGATTATCTGATTTGAATTCCCAAAAAATGCATCAGCTTTTTAAATTTCTACTGTGAATCTTCCTAACCGACAGTTGACTGATACCAATGAAAATTGACTACAAAGTACCTCATTTACACGCAAAATCTTCTTATCCTTCATGATCCACTGGCCATTGCACATTACACAGACCACGTTTTCAGTTCGCATGCAATACACAAGGCTGGAAATGCTGCATAATAGTCGAATAAAATTCAATAATTGATCTTGGATCGGATTACTGCAACTTCTATAATCTATCTTGTCAGTTTTATGCATGTGTGATACCCCTTATGATAAGGATAATGGTAGGTGGTGTATGGGATCCCATATTGCTTGGGAAGGAGATGTTGCCCTTTATAAGGTTTCAATGGGATTCTAATTGTATCATTTACTAGTCATTTTGGAGTATAGGCCATGTGGTTTGGGCCTTCCATTAGAGCGTTACAAATGGTATTAGAGCCTATCCCAACAAAAAATGTGGGACTTGAGCCATGCCACCTACGACGGACTGGTCTGATGAGAATGCTGAGAATTTAAGGGGGGTAGATTGTAATACCCTATATGATAAGGACAAGAGTAGGTGGTGTATGAGATCCCCCATTGCTTGTGAAGAAGAAGTTCTTGCACTTTATAAGATTCCAATGAGACTCTAATTGTATCATTTACTAGTCTTTTTGGAGCATAGGTCATGTGGTTTGGATCTTCCATTGGGGCGTTAGAGCATGTCTCATTAAATCCGGCCGGTAAATAACCTTAAAAAGTTAAGTATAGCCGATGGTCAATGATTTTTTCCATGCAATTTAGACGCAAAACACACTACAAATAGAAATTCCAGAAAGAAGAGCAAGAAGATTCATTTTCAAGGTGGATGAACAACCATTCAAGTAATGGAATAAAGTCATCATCTACGAACAAGAATACTGCATATCTTTTCATCTAGGATAGAGTGCATACTAGTCATGGACAGGAACCATGGGCCAAAGGGAAGGATTGACGACAACCAAGTCAGCCTACCATATGAGAGACATAAACATCAATCAGCCTCAATTATTGAGAGAATCAATAAAACAATCGGGCAATTGTGTTCTGATGGATGATATAACAAAGTCTAGCTGCATGCTGATCCAGCATAGGGAACTCTTTCTACCTATAATAAAACTTAGAGAGAGGGGGAAAACTTAAAAGGAGAATGAAGCAAAAAGAGAGGAGTGACTAATTTGAGCAAATAGTCCAACCTTTTTCCCAACCTCAAGTGACCCTATTTCATTATCCCAGAGTACTGATTTTGCACCATTTATTGTCGCCATTCTGAGAACTGTTTCAGCAGGGAGAGCGGTGGGATCGGTGGTTCCAATTCTATGAACTTCCCGTCCTTTATTAATAAGAGAAGCCAGGTACATCTCATCAACTGCAAGAGTGAACCCATTGAGTGATTTCGAGGCATCAAATCTTAAAATGAGAATCTTTCAGTTACTTATAGTAAATAGATACACTTTTTACTTCGTTAATTATAGGTTATGCAGCAGACCCTAGAGAAGCTGACATTACCTTTACCTCTCATTTGGTCTCCTTAAATTTGAACATCGGGGATAGCCATACCTAGTATCTATTTTGCTTGCAGTGTATGTGTGATGAAACGTGTCTGGGATATTAAAGAAGTAAAAGAAAAAGAGCAAATTAAGATAAAAGCCAACATTTTTTTTTTTTGACAAGTAAGATAAAAGCCAACATTTTATTGGGTATTATCAAACATGACGAAACTGTGAGAATGAGAGGATGGAAATTCAGAATGTGGACAAACCAATGCTCATTCTGTTATTTGATGGTGCGCCATCTGTTCCCAAGGAGACACAAATGCCAGCATCAAGCATCTCCCTAATAGGTGCAAATCCAAGCATGCGCATTGCAGAGGCAGGACAATGAGATACTTTGACTCCAGTGCTAGAAAGAAAACCAATCTGAACAAAGGCACGAAGATCAAACCAAACCAGCACCATAAAATGAAAACAAGGATGAGACAGCAATACGGACACCACTGGCAGTCATCGATGCATACATAACAGAAGTAATTACTGTACAGAATCCCACTCACCAACGACACCGGTGCACAATATTTTCTCCCAACACTTATCTGCCCTGACTTAATACACTTTTCACTTAAATGCCATACTGGCATTGATATGTGAAGCTTCAGATAATACTACCATTATTAGTATGAGTTCTAAGGATCAATCATCCAAGAGCAGGGAAACACAGCATAGCACATCAGTTTTAAAGCTAAACATAGCTACATGATAAATATATTGATGGTTAAAGATCCATATTTCTTGAAAGCTTATCTGCTTCTTGTAATCAAAAATTAAGTATACGATGTGCAGTTTCATGGCATCCATGCTTAACATAGAATCAGAAAGATCACAAAAGACAATTTCGAACAACCTGGGTGGGCAAAATAGATGTGCAAAAGAAGAAAAAAGCAAAATATATGTGCAGCGATGCCTGTACTTTCAATTAACAGAACCCAAGCCAGAAGATTCCCAAAACAAATTAAACTTGGTCAATAATGAAAAATCAACTCCACTGGCACTACTACCAATCCTCGTTGCTATTCTACTCACCATCTTATATAGAGTATAAGACATCATCCTTACTTTTGTTATCCATGAACAAGATGGTAAGGAAAGGATATTTATTTACTCTCCTTAAAGTTCAGAAAGTAATAAGAGGAAATACAAATTACCTCAGTACTGTTGACCCAAACTGTATGAGCTGAAAGCAAATTGTTTTGGAGAAACCCAATCTTCTCCAAGTACGTAACCGTCCCATGATCAACCTTTCGAGTATCCATCACAAGTTGATTCTCATAGGGTATCTCTGCAACATGCTAAACACCAGAAAAGGTCAGCTTGATCAAGTTGACTTCCTGCATAAATTTAGTGTTTAAATCAAAGAACAGTTGAAGTTCTTGAGATGACAAAGCCAATTGAGATTTATTTATTTATTTTTTTAACCTTTCTTAAGGAGTCAACTGAAACTTATTTACATCCATTTTACTATTTAGTAAAATCTACTAGAAGGATCGAATAGAAATGTAGTTTTTGTATTATTTGCACCACGCGAATGTTAGCCCGTAATGTGGCAGAAAATTCAAATGTCATGCATAACAGGGATGCCTAGGTAACATATTTCTACTTTGACAAGAAGGCTGCCGCATGCATCATCCAAACTTATCAAGATAGATTATCGAAGCTCATATAGATGTCCTCATATCTTGAAAAAGAAGCTAGCTGCACACACACACACGCCACAACGTTCTATTAGCATAGATGATAGCACTAAGCATGTTCTAGAAGAACCGTAGAAAATCTTTCTGTTATTCTCTACGATTCCTATAACTGTTTTTATTCCTTTTTGATTCCATATTCCCTTGGAAGAGCTGTGTATATAAACACGTGAAATGCAATGATCAAATAGGTTGGAATTCAGCAAATATGGAACTCTGATAAGTACCATATGGATTCCAGTTTTCAGTTCTCTCGTGGCGTCTCTTGTTTCAAGTAGCAAACGATCAGTTGAATTCATGATTTGTCTAATTCCAAACCACACTCTGATTCGTCCATCTGCTGTATTATGATGCTTCTTGTAGAGCTCCTTTTGAGACTGCCCTTAAAACAAGTAAACCAAATTGAGGACCAAAACAACAAACATAATGTATAATAGCATATTTGATAATAGAAAGAAAACAAAAATTAATCATAGGCAAATTTTGTTTAGGATATAAACTCGCATTGATTTAACATATGGGTCGTCAATTCAACCTAAAAACTTAAAAGCAGTATTTTTACGCCTAACAATTCTGCATCAATCGTCCACTTTTGATGCAACTTCTAGATATGAGATTCTATCATGCGTGAAATCCACATAGAAATCAAAATTTTAAAAAATGAGTAGAAAGATACAAAGAAGAAAACTATATGGTACTCGACCTGAATACAATCATCAGTGGTTCTGGTCGCCCATAACGCCGGCAAACCCTCACCGGAATCCATGGTTGATTGGACCAAACACGCACGCAAGCCCAATAACTCCACCGCCTTCGCCATTCCAGATACGTGCTGCCCCCCGGCTTCAGCAAAGCACGTTACCTGATCCGAGAAACCATCAAACATCAACAACCACGGCATTAGAAATACCTTAAGCAAGAAACAAAGAATGTTGTGGGAGCTTACACCGGAGTGAATGAGTTCGATGCCGCACAGTAGAGTGGAAATATAAGAATCTTCCTCGGTCATGTTGGACTCGTACGGCCATATGCGGCCGTGCAACCATGTCATCAAGTGAACGTCGTCCGCTATCCCTCTTGCTAGTTGCTGAGAGGTGTGAACGTGCGTGTTGATGAATCCTAGTTACATAGAATCACCCAAATACATAAACACAATATAATAAGCTAGCCTACATGGGTTATAGAAAGAGAAATCAATTTGATACAGGAGAGTACCTGGGAGTAAGATTTGGGCGTGGAGGTCGATGATTTGGTGAGCGAGAGAAGAGAAATCGCGAAGAATATCGGAAGATTGACCGATGGCTTTGATTGTATCGTGTTGGATGAAGATCCCACCGTTACGAAAGACTCGGCTTTCAGGATCCATGGTGACAATTATGGCATTGTGAAGTATGATGGACGAGTTGGTGTCCGTTTCCGCCATAGCTCTAGCTATCTGTATCGCTCGGTTTCGGCGTGGGTTTGTAGAATTTGAATCAGTCAGCGGAAGATCAATGTCGCCCTTTAGTCTTGTACAGTCTTGCCTTTTCCTTGCAAAGCGTTGTGAATGCCATTCCTTTTTGGGACGATTGAGTGAGTAATGTCTCCGATTTTTTTATTTCGATAATTAACGACTCTTAATAAAATAGAATGTTAATATTTATCAAAAAAGTTTTATTTTCGAGCCAGCGTATATAACACACTTAATAAAAAAAATTTATTCTCAAGACGGAGTACGTGCACAACACATTTAATAAAGTATTTACATGACCTAATTTAATTTTAAAATAAAATTTAAAATTTGTATCTTATAAATTAAATATTACAATTTAAACCATCTTAACGGTATATTTATCCACGACTTAAAAATAAAATAATTCATATTTATTGGTTGAAGATATGATAAGGCTAGAAAAGACTCATTAAATTTTTTTTTGCTATTTGAGCTAAGTAATTAGAACTTAATTGACCTGGTATTAAAGTGGCTCAATTATGAAATCTACTGGTTGGAAATTTGGAATATACTAGAGCTATTAATGGAAGGGTGTCTGTAGGCTGGGAGGATTTGACAGCCTCCTTGTTAACTAAACATTTTGTGTTTGAAAGCTGTATGCGGGAGGGATATGATCCCATGATTTTGTTCAGCAAAACAAAGATATGTAGGTTCTTCTCGATCCTCTTGGCAATTAATTGGTTAGAAAATGTGAACAATTTCAGTGTTAAGTGCGTGGTAGTTATTCCAGATTAATCATGTCATGTGAGAGATGGATCCTGCAAAATGGACATGGGATCACACAAAACTATTTTATTATTTCATAATCGTGCAACAGTTTTTTAGGCAACTTGTATTGTAATTATGTAGAAGTAATCAAGTATTTAATATTTTTATTTGGAAAGTAAGCATGTCATCTTGAAAGAAAATTATTAGGTATGAATGGCGAGATACTGTCATCCTATTACAATGTCATGTAATTAAGATTATTTATATAAATAAAACTTTTAATTAATATGACACTTTTGTAATAGAATAAGGGTATCAATGATGCATTTATATTATGAAACTATATAATAATTATTTAATACTTAAATGGTGAGTTTCACTCTATTTTTTTTTAAGGTAGATCAAACTCCATTCATTCATAACGGGACATTACAAATTTGATCTGAGACATACATAATATAAGCCAACTAATGCTTTTAAGGCTCTCCAATACACAAATTTCTTTGTGATTGATATGGTCTAGTTCATTGTTGTAACTCTCTACAAACAAACCGTCTAAGAGACATCACTCTATCTTAAGATAGATTTAACAAATCTCACATTTTGTCTTAAGACAGAATTAAACAATCTCACACTCTGTCTAAGACGGAATAGAGGACACACACTATGAACAAAAATTGAAGAGACTATGTGTTTTTTTTTTCAACTTAAAACAAAAGAAATAATTGAAAACGTAAAAGATACATAGAAAAATAGCTAATTACAATTTGGAAAGCTATAGATCCGTTTTTAACTTTAGAGGAAATCAAAATGCAAACACTAAGACAATGGTGGCGCATGAGGGAAACGCGCTACCTTGGAAGTACTACAGAACGTCAGGTCTGAAGAAACCGATGGCCCTGGTCCCAGAAAAGTCGTGTGTGATAACGATAGAGCTCCCCTTGCGATGATGCGTAGATGGCATGTGTGCACTTTGGGCCGCACGTGTGACTCACGCGCCACTCCGTTCGGCTAGATTCTTCGTCCGTCCGAAAGATCATCGCCTTGAGAATCTTGCGGCGGGGCGCGTGGTGGTCACCTGGCTCTGGAGAACAATATATCTACATTTCGCCTTACTGTGAATGAAAAAACAAACAAAACTAAAAAAATAAAAGAAAAACTATAGAGAAGAGGGATAAGGGATGAAGGGAGAGCGAGTGAGGAGCCAAAGCTCCAACCTCCCTCCTCTTGTCAGAGTTTTTTTTGTTGAATAATAAAGAACAAATAGAAGCGAAATTTTGGCAATATGGTGACACTCCTGTGAGTAGGGGTGGGCAGCGGGGCCCCGCCCCCGCTGCCCCGCTCCACTTCTGCCCAGCCCCCGCTTGGCGGGGCGGGCAACCCCGCTCCGCCCATGCGGGGGCGGGGCCCCCCGCCCCGCATCTAGGGCACCAAGCGGGGGCGGGTGGCGGGGAGGGCCCAACCCCGCCCCGCATTTCCCCCGCCCCGCCCTCATTTTTTTATATATATATTATTAAATATATATTTATATTTTAAAAATTGTGTATATATAAATATATACTACAATTTATTAGACTTGTTCATAAAATATGCATTGACAAATTTAAAAACTACATAGTTTAAACATTAATATACTACAATTTACACAAAATATGCATTGACAAATTTAAAAACTACATAATTTAAAAACTAATACACTACAATTTACACAAAATATGCACTAACAAATTTAAAAATTACATAGTTTTTAAATTATAGCCATATTTACAAAATTTAAATTTATAATTTGGATCTAAAAATATATTTTTAATTACTTTTACACTTATAAATAATTTTTAAATTAAATAAAGGTAGTTTTTTTTTAAAGTGAAAATAGGCGGGGCGGATTCCCAATCCGCCCCGCACCCCGCCCATCGGGGCGGGGTACCCCGCCCCCGCATCCCGGGGGCGGGGGACGGGGGTGAAAACCCCACCCCCCGCCCCATGCGGGGCGGGGTGCGGGGAAGGGGTGCCCCCGCCCCGTAGGGGGCGGGTAGCACCCCTACCCGTGAGGGTATTTGTCCCACAAGTTGGTGATAAACAAAGGGAATTGAGTGCATTCATTTGCGCACCAATGATCCCTATTTATAGGCCATTATGCACTGGTTGGCAAATGGCACAATCATTGGTAATCCAATAGTAACCCAAAGGTCACAACTTTAAAAAATGACACAACCTTTTGACTAAATCAAAATGTTATGTCTTTTGACACTTCACTAGTCACACACAACTTTTTGACTAAATCAAAAGGTTGTGTATCTTAACATTTTCTTAAACATCACCTCTCATGGGAACCAGAACCATATTAGAGGGTGTCATTCCAAGGGGTACACCGTTTGGTTATCACACCCCTTAGAATAACATCTCCCACTTGATCACACAAAACGGTAACGATCCAGTTGAGTTACCTTGGTACCAATATGAGCTTTCCACTACTCAACTCTTATTTGCTACTCTTGCAGATCGGCGTCAAAGCATGACAAGCCTCTACGTGCACACTTTTTTTGTCATTACTTTATCTGACCACACCATTTACCATATGTGCTCCCACTGATCACAAATTATGGGTGACTTCATTTCACTAAAAAACAAATTTAGTGAACGACATCGATTCTCCGTGACTGGATCAATAATCCACATCCCGTAATTGGATCAATTATCCATACCCCTGTCACATTTGACGACTTCAGCCGAATAACACATGTATCGACCTGCACTGAATTTTCGTTAAGTACTTCCTCTAGAGGCTATTCCTTAGGTTTTTCCTAATCACCTTATCAACGACTTTGCAAATGATTAACCATTTAATTAGGTAATCAACGGTTAATCAAGTCACATTTCACTAAAACTTTAGTGAATGTCACTGAATTTTCGTTAAGTACTTACTCACCTGAGTTTTTCATTAATCACCTTATCAACGATTTTATCATGATCAACCTTTCACTTGGTCAATCAACTTACACTGAAATTTCGTCAAGAACTCACCCTAAGGCTATTTTTTAGATTTTTCTTGATTACCTTGGCATTACAAATAACCGAAATTTTTATTTGGCTATCACCATAACTCCAATTTCCTAGGCATCTCCAGAATTTGTTGAGTTATGTATGTCGACCATGAGACTGTTTCACCTAGGTTTCTCTCAATCTCATTCTAGTCACATGTTCTCCGAATTTCTCTAGAGATAAACATTTGGTCATCGGATCTGCTACCATCTCGGTCGAGGAAATAAAATTAACCTTGATTTCACATCTTTCCATTATATCTAAAATATAGTGATAATGCACATCAATGTATTTTTCTTTAGAACTCTGTGTTACACTTTTATCAATGAAATGACAGACTGATTATCACAAAACACATTGATTGGTTCTGTGGATGTATCCAAATTCAAACTTTCAACAAATCGTTTTATCCACACCGCATTACTCATTGTAGTACTGTAAGCAATATACTCTACTTCCATAGTAGACTTAGCAACACAACCATATTTCTTACTTAACCAAGAAACTGTTGTTCCACAAAAATAGAAATATATATCCGGTTATAGATTTTCTATCATCTACGTCACTTCCAAAATCAACATCACTATAGCTTATCAATTCTAGATCATTATTTCCAAAGCACAATTTTAAATTTTTAGTACCTTGTAAATATAAGTTATATATTAATATACGATTCACTGCTTGCCAATGTTCTTTACCTGGATTGGATTGAAATCTGCTTACCAATCCTATTACATGACAAATATCCGGTCTGGTACTTGTCATTGCATACATAAGGCTTTCCACAGCTTGAGCATATGGAACTTTAAGCATTTCATTTATTTCCTCCTCATCTTTTGGGCATATACTTTTATTTAAAGTATGAGCTTTGCAAACAGGGTACTTAAAGATTTACAATTTTTCATACCAAATCTTTTAACCACTTTTTCTAGATATTTTTCTTGATCTAAATACAATATATTTGAATTTCTATATCTAGAAATTCTTATACCAAGAATATAGACGGCTTCATCCATATCTTTCATTTCAAATTTATATTTCAAAAATTCTTTTGTTTCATGCATCATATCTAGACAATTACCTGCCAGTAATATATCATCAACATACAATGATAATAATGTTAATTTATTATCATTTTTTCATATGTATATACAATGATTTAGTGGACTAATTTCATATCTCATTTCCAAAATGGCTTGGTGAAATTTCAAGTATCACTGTCTTGAAGATTGCTTAAGTCCATACAGTGACTTCCTCAACCTGTATACTTTCTCTTCATGTCATTTAATTTGGAATCCTTCTAGTTGAATCATAAATATATCATCTTTTAATTCACCATTGAGAAAATCTGTTTTTACATCTAACTGATGTAATTCAAAATTCATTCTGGCAACAATGGACATGATGATCCTTACGGATGTGAACTTCGCCACAGGCGAATATGTATCCACAAAGTCTACACTTGGTTGTTGAGTATATCCCTTAGCCATTAACCTTGCTTTGTATCTTTCCAAACTACCATCAACTTTAAATTTTCTTCTAAGAACCTATTTACAATCAATAGTTTTTCTATCTTTTGGAAGATCTGTTAACTCCCAAACATTGTTTTTGTTTATTGATTATATTTCATATTTCATGGCCTCAAGTCATTTATCTAAATCAATACTATTGACTGCCTCAGAAAAATTTTCAGAATCATTATCTAAATTTTTCAAACTGGTATTTAGTGCATAATGATCTTGAAATAATATTGATGGTCTTCTGGATCTTTTACTCCCACTATCGCCAACATCAATACCTGAAAATTGATTTTCATCTGACTTTCTTTTATTATTATTATTATTATTATTATTATTATGTATTTGAATAATATCAGAATTTTCATTGTCAGACTCTGTGGAGATTTGTTATTCTCTAAATCATTTAATAAATCTATCTGATCAACATATGTAATAAGGTTCGTATTTTCCAAGAAAACGGTATCCCTACTTTCTATCAATCCTCTTTCAGAATGATAAGACCTGTAGCCACTTTCGTTTTCTACATATCCAATAAACTTGCATTCCTAGGTTTTACTTTTTAATTTATCCCTTAGTGGCCTCGGGATAAGCACTTGTGCATTACAACCCCACACTTTGAGCTTGCTTAAGTCTGGTTTATATCTCGTCCATAACTCGTAAGGTGTAAGAGGTTTTGCTTTAGTTTAAACTCTATTTAATATATATATATAACAATCGATAATGCTTCACCCCAAAAATGTATTGGTAGATCAGCATATGTCATTATCGATCGAACCATATCCAATAGAGTTCTATTTATCTTTTCTGCAATGTCATTTTGTTGAGATTTTTATGGCATAGTATAAATGTGTCTTATACCATTCAATTTGCATAAATGATCTAAAGCTTCAAATTCCCCTCCTCTATCACTATTCAAACTTTTAATAAGCCTACCCAACTGTGTTTCTACTTCTAATTTAAATTTTTTAAATTTCTCAATTGCCTCATATTTATGCTTGAGTAAGTAGATATGCCCATATTTTGAATAATCATCAGTGAAAGTGATAAAATACTTTATTCCTCTATGGATATTTGTTTTAAAAGGTCCACAAACATCAGAATGTATAATTTCTAGTAAATCCGTGAATTTCCAACTTTTTGAAAAAGATTTACTACTCATTTTTCATTTGATACATGGTTCACATATATCAAAATTATTTGAGTTTATCTGTGGTATTAATCCATTTTTACAGATTCTGATCATCTTATTTTTATTTATATGGCATAATCTTAAATGTTATAAATATGCACAATCTGTATACACATTCAAATAATCAGAAATATGTATTTTATTAATATCAACATTTAGTACATACATATTGTGATCTTTCACGCCTTTCACTGATACATTGCCCTTACTTATTACAACAGTTTCAAACTCAACTGTGTAACCTTTCTGATCTAGTGCTGGCACTGATACTAAATTCCTATGAATACTAGGTACATATAAAACATCACTAAGTAAAATAACAGAACTATTTACTTTGAATTTACATGTACCTTACCCCAAAACATTGCAGTATGTATTGTTGTCCATATACACTATGTGCTCTCCTGTTTGTTTATTTTCAAGTTTGACAAACACATCTTTGTTCCTGCATATATGTCTTATTGCTACAGAGTCAACCTACCATGAATCTGACGCTGGTTCTACTAGCATTACTTCTGAGACTGTCATCACAATTTTCTTGATTTCTTGTGCTTTTCCCTTATTAGGATATTGTGATTTGTAACGTCCATTATTTCCACACTTAAAACAATTTCCAGAAAATGGTTTATTCTGTTTCATTTTTAACTATTTTTTTTTCTTAAATTGTTTTGGCTTCATCTTGTTTTGTGAATAACTTTTGTCTTTAGCTATCAATAAATTGGATGATTCACTATCTTTATTTATTATCTTCATCATTTCTCCTTCAAGTACTAAAAGTACTGGAAGCGATATCATTGTTACTTCATTTTCACTGTGTTAAAGAAGTAACAATGTAATCCTAAGCTGAAGGAAGACTATTTAATATAGTTGTAACTTGCATTTTATCAGTGAAAGGATGTCCAGCATCATGTAATTCTTTTGTAATTAACTCCATTTGAAATACATGATCGCCAATATCATCATTCTCTTTTATACAAGTTTGGTTATACTTATCCAATAATAACTGTATATAAGTATCCGACCTTAAACCAAACTTTGCTTCAACTGCTTCCATAATTTCTTTAGTAGTTTCATAGTCTTCAAATAAAGGAATAATATGATCACTCATGCAATGCAAAATTAAAGCTTTTGCTCATGCATTGTGTTCTATCCATTTACCTTTATTTGAAACGCTGCTCCCACTTTCACTTTCACCATTTTCTACAATTTCTTCCCATGACTTTGGTGTTGTTAATGTATATAAGGTTTTTTCATTGGTTAGAAGAAAAGTTATATGCATTTTCCAAGCCCGAAAATTTCTACAATTCAGTTTTTCTATCCCTGAGGGATCAATACTTTTCTTCGGTGCCATGAATAATAAACCTTAAAAAATTAATCAACAGGAAGAATGTAGAAATAATAAATGTGTACTATTTAAATATAATAGCAATTGTGAAAAAATTAAAACTATTACAAACTTAATAGTAATAATAACACTAGAATTTAATCCAAGGTGGCAGTCTAGAAATTCTCCTATTATATTTTAAATAAGGAGAATAATGAAAGTGAAGCCTCGATCGAGGATATTTATGACCTTTCCTTGATATTTCATATCTTTCAAAGAATTTCTGGCGATAATTTCGACCAACAAGTGTTTTGTAATGTTTTGGCACAAAATTTGGAGGACAACGGCTTTTGAATGGACCAAATTAGACTTGAAATGATCTCGAACGGCTCAATTGAACAAATATGTCACGAACCGGTTCAGGAAACCTAGTAATCCGGTTTAGTTGGTTCAAATCGGATTCTAGAGAAAACCAGCAGTCGGCGGCTTAGTCAACGGCTCAGTCAATGTCTCGGTCAGCGGCTCCGTTCTCAGCTCGGTGGCTCAGCTCGGCTTCAGCTTTGCTTCTTCAGAACGACAATGTTGTTTAGCCAAGATATGTTTGAAATTATGTTACCGTTGGACGAAATGTCCACCTTCTTCTTCCTTGCGCCGGACTTCTTCCGAAATAGAAAAAACTTGGATTCTGACATGCTCTCGAGGTCCACGAAGTCCGATAGCGGTGATGAACTCCGGTGACCCCCCGAAACCAGTGGGTGAAGAAAAATTGAAAAATCCACTATATCTTTGTGTAAAAATATTTCAATAATTTTCTTCAAAATAATAAGAACTTACAAGATTTTGAAGATTTCCAGTATACTCTAATCCTCCAACTGTGATTTGAAAAAGTTTATCTCTCGGATTTTCAAGCAAACGAATATGATTATAATATGCAAGTGTGGTTGCCAAACCAAGCACTTGCCTATTTATCTTTTTCACAATGTGTGAAAAAATTTCCTCTGACATGACCTGTGCTCTTGATACAACTGTTGAATAATGAAGAACAAATAGAAGCGAAATTTTGGCAATATGGTAACACTCCCGTGAGGGTATTTATCTCACAAGTTGGTGATGAACAAAGAAAATTGAGTGCATTCATTTGTATACGAATGATCTCTATTTATAGGCCATCATGCACCGGTTGGCAAATGGCACAACCATTGGTAATCCAATAGTAACCCAAAGGTCACAATTTTAATAAGTGACACAACCTTTTGACTAAATGAAAATGTTGTGTCTCTTGATACGTCCTTACACATCACCCCTCACAGGAACTATCTCCATGTTAGAGGGTGTCATTTTAAGAGGTACACCGTTTGGTGATCACACTCCCTAAAATAACATTTTTAGGGGGCCACTTTGTAGAGAGAAAATGATTATTTTTAATTCGAGTAATATTCGGTAGTGTATACTACAATATTACTGGACCTGGAGTGAGTTATCGCGTATGCAAAAGAAAGTAAAATATTAATGGAGTATTTTTTTAATATTTTTTTTTTTTAGATAAAAAGAATTTCATTCCATCATATTTGATCAATACACAGTTTAAGACTATGAATTTCTTCTGATTCATAGTCTTCTCATTGCCACTACAACCCATTCAATCTCTGTAGAATTCAATCTATCATTCAGTCTCTCCCACAATTTCAGAAAATCAACTTCCCATGTAGACCATTTATTAAGAGGACTATTATTTACAGAAAAATAATAAACACACAACACTTTATATAATATTTTATACAACAATATTTTAAAAAGAGAGATATTTTTATAAAATACTTTATAAAACTAACATCATTTTATAAAAATATTCTTATTTTATAATATATGTTATGAAAAATATTATATAAAGTGATATGTATTGTTTACAGCCAAAATATCATAATTTGCAGCAGGGCAGGCAGCCTCATAATACACGTGTTGAACGTCTTTTTATGGAAAGCAGAAACAACTTAAGTACGTGCAAGTGGTACGTACGTGCGTGCACAGTGGCAACATATATCATCATGCATTTTATGTTTGTCGGATTGTTATAATTGGTGGGTTCATTTTCGAGTGGATCTACCGGGACATATATCATTTCCGTTCATTTTCCTCCATATTCGGAACTATACACTGACAATCAGGGAAATTATTAGTGGAATTAAAATATAAATTTAATTTGATTGATAATTTCCATCATGGCATGGCATGGCATGGCATGGCATGCATGCATTAACTCACCCAACCACCTTTGTTTTGGGCTCATGCATATAATAATTAATTTCCATCAATTTCATATTGGCTGCTTTCATTCTTAGCATTATGATATTATTCAGCCAGCACATACATTTTACCTTAAATTAAAATAATAAGAAGATGCTGAAAGTAATTAATAAGCCCTTTCACGCACATTCTAATACTGGGTGGAGAGAAGTAAAATCCCACCCGTACGCACTAAAGAAGTTAATTCATTTACGCAAACCCCATTAAATCACGTGGCACAAAAGATATATTGTGACCATTGTGAGTTCGACATTATTTTTTCTGAAATGTAATGATTTCCAAGGACATTATTATAGATAATTATAATAATAAATATTATTAGATTCACTTCCGAGAAATTTCTGTCCTATTTAATTTAATTATACATATATGCTATAAAGTCCGAATGGCTAAAAGTTCTGAATACTTTTAATTCATATTCAGAAGGCTGATGAGTAAGCATCGTGAGCTCATCAGTGGATGAATGTGTTACACATGAGGTGTCTTTTTTTTTTTTTTTTTAATTTTGTGATGACGTCGGAGTCTCAATGATATTTTCATCAAAATCTCACTTCAAGTCATGTTGTTTATCAATTTGAACAATAATATTTATAAAACGATCATGATCTTATAAATATTTATAAGATGGCGTGTCTCGTTGGACGTTAAATCTACTTTATATATAAATAAAACAAGCTTTATAATAAAACTAATTAGTATATAATTTTAGGTTATAATTTTAGGTTTGTGGATGTTCTAACTTATAGATAAATTAGTCTCCTTTATAATTTTGTGGCACTTTCATAGAGCCATAGATCAGGTGACGTTTGGAAATTCGAATTTCTTTTGCTAATATATGCATGGGGCTGGATGGAAATTGGAATCATTGTCTGCAAAATATTTCCTCTTCAGTTTAGATTTAAATAAAAATATCATGAAAAGATATATATATATATATATATATATATAATTACTAGAGATTAATCTGATCTTATATATATATAAATGATACAAATTAACTGAAGTTGAAATTTGTAGAGAATGATTCCACCAAATTAATATGTATGATTAGCAGAGAAGGCCAGAAGTCAAATTTCCACAAGTCAGTACCTTTGTGGGATATTGATGATTTCCACTAGGAAAATTGGAAAAAAAAAAAAATTCAAGTTCAACAAGAATATTTTTTAGTGGGATTTGGATGAAACTTTCTGACATTATCATAAAAAAATGATTCCCAAAATATTAATCCACTCGATCGGTCGGCTGATCACCACGCTAGCTTGGTCAGCTAACCCTCCTAATAATATATATATATATATATATATATATATATATATATATATATATTAAGATTTTTAGAGTACTCTTTAATATCCATTAATATTCATGCATGCCTAGCTGCAAGTACTGCTTCGTACTTACGAAAAAGGGATCACAAACCAATTTGTACTGTTATTAATTTGTGGGTAAATTGGCACCTTTCTTTTTACAGATGAGATGAGATGAGTTGAGATTAAAATTAAAAAATTGAATAAAGTATTATTAGAATATATTTTTTAATATTATTTTTATTTTGAGATTTGAAAAAGTTGAATTATTTATTTTATTTTATATTAGAAATTAAGAAAATTGTAATGATTAAATAAGATGAGATGAGATATTTTCTGAAAAGAAACATGAATAAATATTGCCATTCGCCGTATATATATGAATAGACATATATAATTAATTAAAAAATAAAACTAATTAGGTACGTACGTATGTATAATAACCTAGCTAGCTATAGTTAATAATTATGTCAAACTCTTTAATATTGAAATTCATGACTTACCAAATTAATGATCGATCTCCTAAACGAAACAAATTAAATTATTAAAGGACGAGAAAATGTCATTTAATTTACGGAGGAATCGGTCTTCAAAAATCCCTACCTAGCTATATGTAAGAGAGATCAGAGATCGACAATTCATCAAATGCCACAACTCCATTGACCATATGAATACAAGAATATCAATTCCTGACATATACTATTCAAGCTAGCTAGCTAGCTTGATGCGAAAGGTCCAATGCTCCATTCATGATACAGTCGCTAATTAATTATTAATAAACCGAGAGACAAAAATAAAATAAAATTATCGACTAAGCACCATGCAATGATCTGTTAACTTATAGCACATTATATTTAAAATTAATTATTTTGTAAGGTAATACTGATGATCAATTATATATTATAAATCGGTTTAAAATGATTCATCTATATTGACCCACCATATATAATTGATTATAAAAACCATTAATTAATGGCTAATATTCAATAAACTAAAACGCCTTGATCTCTGATGATCACGACATCATGATCACGATCAGTTATATAATAACTATGACTTTCATTTAACTTAACAAATAATTATGATCATGGCCGATAATGATATATATATAATGACAAACTAAATGGTCTCATTAATCTGATAAAGTCAATACGAGGTCTAGTGTGACACTCTAGTACTGGGATGGATATTGGCTCGATCATTAATATATATATATATATATATATATTTATATATATATATATCACCAACCGTCCAAGGCATAATATCCTAATTCAATGATCTTATATATAACTTTGAAGTTATTGTATTAATTTAACTATAAATTGTCTGATGTAATCAACCCAATAAAAAAATAAGTTGAATTTTAATACTATAATTAATTGGACTTTTTTGGTAGGAATTAAGCTTAGACTCCTTATTCCTTTTCTTGGTTATAATAAAGTATTGTTAATACACAAAATATTAGACAGCTTGGAATTAAAATACATATGATCCGCCGGCCCGCTTATACTAGCTAGCTAGCTAGCTAACCTGAAGTGGCACACAAATTAAGATCGGATAACTCACATGACCAGCTTGAATCTGAAACTTGTTAAATACAAAGCGAAAATGAAGTAGTTAATTAATTACCTAAATTAATTAGGTTTGCAAATTGAGTCATAGATATACGTACCTTATAATTAATAAATACATAATTTGGGTTGACTAGTTCGTAATCGTACCACATGCTATATATTATATTATATATATATATATATCAAGCTAGCTAGAAATAAATTAAAGATGCACACTTAGGCAAACTGACAAAGGCAAGTAATCCAACATCATCAATTTTGGCCTTATTATTTAGCATTGCGATTCATCAATTGTATTAATGGTGCGGCTAGCTAGCTAGCTAGGGAGTAAAATTTGGGCGATCGAGGATCCTTGAAGTCGTGCCTAACGTTCTAAGCAAATCCCTTCAAACTCAACTCATCATAATATCATGAACTCCGTGATCTAGTTAATAAACAAACCAAACTTGAACAAAAATTAAAGCGGTTTAGCTATTAATTAAATGAGTCTAACTCATATAAACTCGTATTATTTTCTATAGTTTAACTCGTATAGGCTCGATCGCATAACTTCGTATTTATAGTTTTTATAATTATAATTATTTTTAACTTAATTGACGTCGTACAATAATTATATATAATATCAATCGGTATATAATGGAATTTATAAAATCCTATAAGAAATAATAAGCTCATGATCAGTTCAATAATATTTGGTGTTCAAATAAAAATTAAACAGATTTTTTCTTTTATTTCAGTGAGCTCCCTTTATTAATATATAACAACTTTTTGTTAAAAAAAAAAAAACTTAAATAGAACTTAGTCCAAATAAAGTGTTAAATATTTGAGTAATTCTACATACAACCGTGAAGTTCGTAACCGCCGCGTAATCGCTTTAAAAAAGAGTGGGATCCACTATTAAAAAATTAATTTTTTTCATGTGGGTCTCATGTTTTATTCATTTTTTTCAAAGCGATTACACGGCGGTTACGCAATTCACGGTTGTAAGTATCTTTTCTCTAAATATTTATGATCATGATCTATATATATATATATATATCCTACAGCATCCAAGATCATATCATGTAGTACTGCATATATTCTTCTATTATATACATAACAACTAAAATAATTTCTTGTTTTGGGTAACTAGCTAGCCTTAATCTGTGCCATGCTTCCACGTTACGACATGTCATATATATATATATATATGATTAATTAGTTTATCCTAATATAGTTGATAATTTTATAGTAACGTAATCACAAGAAGTACTACTTTTGGTTTTCTGAGTAAAGTTAAATAACAACTTGCCTGTACGATCGAGTAGGTGAAAATTATCAACGTCCACTTGCCACCATACATGCCCAATTGTTGTCTGTTTGTTTCTTTCCCCTCAGCTTGCTCTTAAAATATAACAGAATTTCGAGCAGATAAATTATTTGTACAAATTTAAGTTTATACAAGTTTTTGTAAAAAAAGTATAAAAAAAACTGTTCTTTATCAGTAATTTACAAAATTATTTATATGAAATTTGTTTATTTGAAATTTTTATTAAATTTACTTTACTCTTCCGAGCATCGATAATGGGACACTGTCTAAAGAAATATGAATTTCAGACTCAGATCTCGATACAAGCAAACCAGCAAAAATTCATAGCAGTTCAATTTACAAAGATAGCTTGGATGTTCTTTTTTTCCCATGCACTACTTATCATATTGATCTACTTTAATTGTACATGCTTAACTATAAAGGAAAAAAGAGAGGAAATTATAGAGATCAAGAAAACTCGATCCTAAACACTTGAATCGATCACGTACAGCAATACAAGACATAAGGAAAAGATCAGCAAAGGCAGAGATCATTTAAAACTAATTTATATCAACCATTCGAGAGGGGCTAAGAAGGTGATAAGAGCCATAACGCTTAAAGACACATCCATTCTGAATTTCACGGCCATCCTCCATTTCCAGCAACACCTTGTGAAAGATATCAACGTTGCATGGGAGGACAAGGGGGCCTTGGTTGTCGTAACCATATTCAGACTCGGCCTCTTCGAGCAGCATCTTGAACAGAGGATGGTTTGCGTACTCTGTTTTGATCACAAACTTCTGTTTCTGAGGTCCGACATAGACCGAGAAGCAACCCTCGGGAGCAACCCGGCGTTTCCTAGGATGTTTTTCCTCTTCCAGCGAGATGCTGAGGGAAGGACACGATCTGGTTTTCAGTGTCAAAGTACGTTCGGGTCCCGAAGACCCCTTGCGGCCTCGTCCGATGGATTTGCATCGCTCCCATGTCTTGATGATCAGCCCCTTCTTCCCTTTTTCCCTAGTCGCATCCATTTTTGTCGATCGGTACAAGTATTTACCAGATCAATAGCTATAACTCTAGATGACAGCAATTTATCAAATATATACGTAGTCTGAAGAAAAGCTGGCTATATAAGTATATATGGGCTTGCTTTTGGAAATCACTCACAGTATAGTACTCCAATCTCCGTATTCTAGGCACACATGAATGAACTTGTATCAAGGTATGAAAAAAGAAAAAGAAGAGCTATGGCCGAGGGTATTTGAAAAAAATATGGCTTCGAAACTATTGGGTATTTGGCTAGCTAGCTAACCCCTGTCATAAACCAAATGAAACCTTACCTTGCCCCTTGGCCTCATTGTGTTACTCATACCTCTCTGATTATATTGGAAAAATCGGTTAAAATTATGCACGAAAAGAGAAAACAAGAAAAAAAAAACACAAAAACACAAAAACGGATAAAAAATTCAGAAAATATAAATAGGTTGTGAACCCATAAGGAATCAGCTGGCTAAGGTGGCCATTTGAGTGTGTTCAAGAACTCTGGAATAAGGAACAGGAAGACAATAGCTAGGGGAAATGAAACCAGATCAGAAGAGTCTGTAGCTCACTGCAGGATACTGCCCTCCATCTCGTGCTTGCTGTCTTAGTTGACGATACCAAATGGCTTTCATTGCTCAAATATATAAAGCCCAACTTGGATATATATAAAAAAATATTCTTAAAGAAAACCCACTTGTCAACCCTACGTACAACCTCCTATCTTTCTCCATATAGCAATTGTCCCAACTTTCTTTTCCGCCCTTACAACGACGTGAAGAGTCCAGTTCCTTTGAACTGTTCTTCTCCTCTTTCTCTTCTTGTTTGTTTTGTTTTTAATATTTTTCTAATTAAACAAGTATTAATACATTCAATATTAATTAAGAAAAGAGATGAAAGCGGAGAAATCCGTTCATTGGATGGAAGTGGGCAAACACATTTAATTACTTTGTAAAGACTACTACCCTTTTTTATCCTTTTTAATTAATTTCTTCCTGGTAAAGGACAAAATGGAGGTTGATTAGACTAGTTTTTGAACTTTCTTTCTTTATTAATGGTGTCCCGTCTAGAACAAGTAACGGGCCAGAGACCAATGGCGCTAACCAGCAGATCAGGTTGGCTTTTAATTAATCCGTGAAACATATCGTATTATTGCAGTGTATTGAAGATTATCCTGGCAGCCGATTAAATTGACAGCGTTAACCTTAGGAGCTGGGAATATGGTGGATGCAGCTAACTAGCTAGGGGCTGAAAACTTCCACAAATATTTTAGCCGCCAAAGAAGTTCACTGTACTACTCAACCAGGGTAATTTTTCTCTTTTTCCCTTTCAATATTCAACGCTTTCAAGGAATTTGTGAAGGCCTAGCTAGGAATTCATGAATTTGTACAAGTTGCTAGGTACAATTAATATAATACAAATTCATTGAATTTTACTCCATCGGTTCCATTAGCAAATTTGTAGATTACCTGTCTCGAAAGATATTTACCCTAAAGTTAATCTAAATTTATAATATTAATTTATATATTGTTCGTTCTCATACATGAATTTCTCCAACGGTATTGCACGTTAATTAGTCAAGTATCGATCGACTTTGTTTTTCTGCCAATTAGTCAAGCCTCCTCCTTGTGTTTGTGCATTTTAGGATCAATATTTTGTTTCCTGCTTGCAAAACGATCTTAATGGCCTTCAATCATTTCAATCGTAGACCAAAACAAAAATTAAAGAATTAAATCCGATAAAGTACTATTTATTGGTTAATTAAACCCGCGGGTGTGATAAGAGAACCTTTTAACGAAAGGAAAAGCTAGATAACCCATTATCGTACGTAAAGAAAACTTTCGAATAGATTTATGATTATTTTTTGAATAACATCTAAATAATGAAGGCCTGAAATGACTACTATTAGCCACTCGTAAGCTCAGGATCGGAATATTATAACTTTGATTGATGTTTTTGCTCTCTCTTTCTAATTTTTTTTTTTTTTTTAAAGAGTACGATACCCCAATTTAGACACATGAGAGATACAAATAAGCATAAAATCCAAATATCAAGCATCAAAATTACTAGAGTACGAACAGGGTGAAAGCAAGACAAAGATGAAGAAAAAAACCAACCCCAATCAGTATAAGAACCTGCAAGAAAGACATGCAAGTGAGAATATCAAAACCAAAAAAAGCACTAAAAACTTACCAGAGGTGACACTAGGAGATCCGCATATAAAGAATGTTAATTATGTCCATGCGAAGAATACCTCTTAAACAAGTAGGTAGCATGCAACTATCACCAATCCAATTCATATCTAAGCCCTCAGCTTCACTCTTGGCAAGAGAATCCACCATCGCATTTCCTTCTCAAAAAATATGTCTAACGCAGTACTCCATAGATTCAAGATAAACATGCAGCTCTTCCCAAAAATTTTCTAAATACCAAATACTATAGTCACCCCTAGTGATCCAATCCACAAGAATTTGGGAGTCAGTCTCAATTTCAACTCTGTGATAGCCAAGATGATAGCACCTCTGAACCCCTTCCAATAAACTCCTCATTTCTGCAAAGTTATTAGAGCCCTGACCCAAGAAGATTGCATAAGCCACACACATATTACTATTTTCATCTCGAATAACACCCCCAGCTCCTGACGGTCCAGGATTACCAAAACTACTCCCATCTGTGTTAAGTTTTATCTAGCCCTGTTGAGACTTGTGCCATCTTACCACTCGAACCTTCTTAGGTTTGAGAAGTAAAACCAGGATTTCTAATCGATTTAAAATAGCCACATCCTGATTAGAGAGCCTCATCACTTTAATGATAGTCTGCATGATCTGGCGAAGCCACAATTTTATAACATGTCAAACAGACTTAACCGTGTCCACCTTATCTTCATACCTAGCTTTGCAGCGCCTCTGCCAAAGCTTCCAAAAAACTATCGAAGGGATGAGACCAAAAACAGTTCGTAATTGAGAAGGCTTACCAGCACGATGAAACCAAAAATTTATTTGCTTATTTCAATTGCAAAAGATACCCATATGTACCCCTAATTGAGTCGCAGCTAGACTCCAAATTTGACGATCAAAGTCACCAGTACAAAGAACATGATTAAGGTCTTCAGTGTGACCTCTGGCACAACAATTACATTTAGAGACAATGGGAATACAACCTGTTTAATCTTATCATCAACACTCAAACAGTTATTAGAGGCCTTTCAAATCATAATAGAAATTTTCTTAGGAAGGTTATTGTGCCAAATCCATAGAGCCCAAGGTAAAGGCGCAGCTTTAACCCTGATGCAATCTCAAGCACTTCTCATGGTAAACTTCATGAGAATCCTTTAGCCAAACTAACACATCCTGCCCTCCCTTGCGACTAGCCAGGAAGTTAACCAGATCCGAAGCTTTGTGGTAGACCACTAGGCGTTCCAACAGAAGAATATCCAACCCATTTTCAATGCGACACTCTTTAATCTTAAGCATAGGATTCTCAATCTCAGGGTAATGATCATGCAGGGGGCCCCCTCCTCCCAATTATCAAACCAGAAGGAGATGTCTCCCTCTCTCACTATCCACTTTGAGCTACCCAACACATCAGGAATACTACGAGCAATAGACTTCTAAGTCCAAGTACCTTTATTAGGCACCAGGAGGGATAGATGGTTACCCCTAGTATACTTACCTCTGAAGAAATCTGCCCATAAAGAGTGACCCTTAATGAGATGCCAGGCAAGCTTTAAATGCAGAGCTCATTGAATGTCTCCAAAGTCCCAGATCCCCAACTCCCTTCATCAGTGGGTCGACATATGTGTTTCCAAGCCACCCATTTTCTCTTACCTTTACCATCAGACTCACCCTAAAAGAAAGAACTCAGTATCTTATTAAGCCCAATGAGCGCGACCTTAGGAACATGTAAAATAGCCAGGAGGTGAGTGGCCATACTGGACAACACGTGCCTCAATAGAATTGTTCTACCACCAGCAGAAAGCACTTTCATTTTCCATCCCGCTATTTTCTTTTTATCTTTTTTGAGCAGCTCACTAAAGTCGGAAGCCTTAAGTCTCCCGTCCACAATAGGCACACTCAAATATTTAAAGGGGAAACAACCTTCAGTAAAGCCAATAATGTTGAGTAAGGAGTTTTTCCTCAAAACTGGAATTTTTTTTTTTAGAAGTAGATAGCACTTTTATCCTTGTCGAGGACTTGACCCATCCAGTTTTCATAGGTATTCAAAGCCTAAATCAGGCCTCTCATAGATCTTTTATTCTTATTAGCAAAAATAACTATATCATCAGCATACATGAGATAAGAAAAAAGGGGAGTACCTCTAGCTTGAGAAAATTGCCCAATTTTACCATTATCGAAAGACTTTTTTAGAAGATGAGAAAGCACCTCTTACATGATAATGAACATATAAGGCGAAAGATGATCACCTTACCGCAACCCACGTTCACCTTTAAAGAACCCCAAGGGAGTGTCATTCATCATGATAGAGTACCAAGACGTAGAGATGCATATTCTGATCAGCTCACAAGCTTACGAAGAGAGACCAAAAGAAGCCATGACATGAATAAGAAAGTCCCAGTTAACTTTATCGTAAGCTTTAGACATATCAAGTTTGACTAAAACATTACCGCTATTCGAGGTTTTGTGAATAGAGTGAACCATCTCCTGAGTTAAGCTAATATTCTCAAATATGCTACGACCAGGGATGAACGCCCCTTGTTCCTGAGAGATAATTTTAGAGAGCAAATTAGTCAAGCGATTTACAATAATCTTAGCACAAATATTATAAGTCACCGAACAAAGACTAATAGGTCTGGATTTATTAAAAGCAGAGGGCTTCTCCACTTTAGGGATAGAACAATAAAAGAATGTGGTATATTATTTTTTAATATATAATAGGGCTTCTCCACTCTCTCTCTATATATATATATATTTTATAATGTGGCATATTATATATAATTAAGATCCACTTCTATCAGCTTCTACAGTACAAAGTGATGGACTTGATCATGGTGCAACTTTTTAATTACATTAACATAAATTTAGGAACGTTTTCAAAACGATTGGACTCCATATATCTTTAAAAAAAAAATGACAAGACATTATTTTGTAGAGTGGAATTTAACTTAATTTCTATTAATTTGCGAGTATAGCTAGTTGATCCTTATCAGTTCGTATAGGAAGTATTTATATTAATGTTAAGTATAGAAAGTATAAGTAGATGATGTACGTACGTAGTACTATATATGGTAATATTTATTGAAAGTTGTTTATTAATCTTCATCTGCATTTGTTTCAGACAACATTAATATATGTAATTGTGATTCGTCTGATTCTTCGTACGTACAGCTTGCATAGCTTATTGCCTTTTATCATAAAGCCATCTATTAATATTGCAATGTTTTATTTGCGGAGATTAATTAGCTAGGACAATTATATCTATTGTTAAGTACCGATGATGATGCCAATTAAGTCTAATGGATAATGCTAGTCCTCCTGCTCCCAACTCTCGCTGGGAGCTACCGCTGACATTTTTTTGATTTTTACTTTGTGGTTAAAGAAATATTTTTAATGATTTTATGAATTTTTTTAAAAAAATATTTAAGTGTTAAAAAAATACATGTATAAAAAAGTAAAAAAAAAAAATACCAAAATAACTATCGAGAACCAGCAGTAGCTGTAGTGCCGCCCTAAAAATCAAAGAAAATGATACTCTCACCACAGGTTGATCTTACAGCTCGGTGTTATCGCTGTAATTTTTTATTTTATTTTAAAATTTTTCTTTTTACTTAGTGAATAAGGAAATATTTTTTAATAATATTGTGATTTTTTTTTAAAAAAATATTTAAAAATGTAAAAAAATACATGTAAAAAAGACAAGAAAAAAAAGAAGAAGAGCAATTATGCCTAACGATAGCTCCTAGCGGGTGGACGTAGCACTGTCCTAAGTCTAAGAGTAGTTTGGATTCAGAGATGTGTTAAGATGGTTTGTGAATAGTAGAATAAAAATTGAATTATTTATTATAGTTTGTGTGAGAATTTGAGAAAGTTATTTTGAGATTTGAAAAAGTTAAATTGTTTATTATATTTTATGTGGAAATTTAGAAAATTTGTAATTATGAGATGAGATGAATTGAGATGAGATGAATTTTAAATGCAAATGAGACATACTTGCCGGCACTTAATTAATAATTAAATCATTGCTAACATTTTATCGCGCGATAAATATCATGGTATTAGTTTGGGCGCCAGACAATTAAAGTACATGATGCCGTTGAAACCTTCAATATATGCATGCATATTATATGACACTCGATCGGAGGTAAGTGATCAATATTATATATATATATATATAAATACTTACGTGTATATGTGTTTAATTAATATTCTTTTAATGTATGACGCGATGTTTTGACACATGTATATATATCTATTCTCACGAAATATACGAAATATAATTTCATCGTCAAACGTACGTACGAAATCGGGACACCGACTATTGACTTCTTAATCAAAGGCTAATAATTAATTAGATTGGATTTCGTATAAGGAAAATAATTTATTCACAACACTTTTTACAATATTTTATATAATTATATTTTAAATGAGAAATATTTTTGTAAAATACTTTATAAAAATAACATCATTTTATAAAAATATCTTCATTTTAACACATTATTATACAATATATTATACAATATATTATGTATATATCATTACTCTTCGTATAACTGTCCAAGAAACTGATAGCAACCCAGCAGCCATCATCAAATTAAACTCTACTACTATAAAACGGTTGTCTCTTCTGTAGACTTTTAATCAAACGTTGACAAATTAATTAATTAACCTATATTTGTATATATAAATATGTGTGTGTCATACCAGAAGTCCTACAGTAGTTGTACTACTATTCGATCAAATTCCTAATTTAGTTTAGATTAATGCCCAAGACATTTCTCGAACCATAAATTAATTTATTATGTAGTACTGATCTCGATCTTTAATTTGAGAGAACTTTCGACAATTAAAATCCTCGTAGACAATTCATTAAACAGTATCAGGAAGTTATGAAGAGAATGATCATATTTTGAAGAAAATCTATTTAGAAGCCTTAATTATTTTTTCAAAAACGCTACTTACAGTCGTGTACGTAAACAGCTTGCAAACGGCTGCTGACGTGGAAAAGTAAAAACAACGACGTTTTTAATTTTATTGAGTTTGCCACATTTCCCCCCAGCCCTCCCTCATTCTCTCCAATTTCTCGAATCATCTTTTGTGTTTCTCCTTCCCCGAAGACGCCTGTCCCCCTTTCTCTCCCCAGCAAACCCCTTCCTTCCTTTCTCTCTGTGTTTCGAAGACAGAGAAGCTATATTTCTTGCTGGGCATTTACGTTCTCTCCAACAAAGACCTTGAAGCCGTTTACGTTCTCTCCAGCGAAGCCTCTTCCTTCCTCGAAGCCCACGAAATGCAAAGCCCTTCCATTTCCCTTCATCCCAACTTCTCACCTCCCTCGAAGATAACCCAGTAGACCTAACCCGAAACCCTAACCCTAATCCTCATCTCGAAACCCTAACCCTAACCTAGCCCATTTCCCTTCATCCCGAAACCCGTATCCTAAATCTAACCCGAACCATAACCAACCCATTTCCCTCATCCGAAACCCTAGAAGAAGGTGATCAAGACACAAGGAAGACACTCGCCCCTGTCCGGTCCAGGTGGAAGGCAAGTACATTTCTTTTTGTATTATGCATTTTTTTCCTTATTTTGTTATTTGCTTTTGTTTAACTTTTCAACTATTTTGGGTATGGAGTTTTTTCTGGTGATCATGCTTGGGCTAGTGAATGGGTTGTGCCATCCAATATATGTGCATTGTATTCCTTTTAGATGCTTGGATCATGATTGGACCAGTGAATGTGTCGGATTTGACAATAAAGAAAATTTGGGTTTATGATTCTAATTAATCTTCTGTAATGAAGGAGTAGTATGGTTAATTTAAAGAAAGAAGAATTACTAGGCTGAGACATAATTTGTACGACCAAATAAATCACAACAGAGATGACCCATCACTATATTAAATCAACTGCCTATGCCCCAAAAAACAATTAAAATAAAATAATTTCTAAATGAAAACTTTGGAATTGTATGAATTCATGAACTTAATGTCTACATTAATTACTTCAAAATGGTCCCCCTGCCAATCTAATAAGAAGACTCTTGTACAGAAAACTACAATTCTTTACCTCAAGTCCCATACCCATCATATAATGAGTATCAAGTAAAGTGTCATGATCCTATAAAAAACAAAAAAAAACAAAAAACAAAAAAATGTAATTATAAGTTATTATTATTATTATTCTGAAAAAAATTAAACTTTGGATGTGGGAAGCCTAATCCAGTTGCACTTAATTGGAATGATACCTTTTGATTGAATGGAGATATGATTACATGTTCGATTGCTTATTTGTTTCCCTCATATTTGTAATCTCATAAGAAAATGATCATTTTTTATTGCCCTCTGTTGACTTATTTCATGAAAGATGGCCCACTAATACTTCAAAATTCTACACAATTTGTTTTAATGTTTGAAATTCACTCACAAGATGGAATGTGTTAGTGAATTTTAATATCAGTTATATGTCACTCCTTTCGCTCTTCATATCTCTACTCTAGTTATTACTATGAACTGATCACCAGCACTATTATTGTCCGAATTAGAAGCACAATCAATGTAATTTGTAATACCTTACTTGAGATTTTTTGCAATTTCAACATATATGATGTCAAGGGGTAATCATTCTGTTGTGTTCCAAAAGAGTAAAAAAATTTGTTATTTATTCAATTGGTCAACCCCTAGGCCTAACTAATTACCTTCATTCAAAATTTTAACTGAATTGAAAGTGTCCATTCTCATTTCTATGGGCAATCCTTGTTGTATATTCACTTACATGCTCACTTGTTCAGCTATGGACTCATATCCTGGATTATCTGATACATGGTTCAAGTAGGTCGGGTCGTGTATCAGGGAATTGCTCCCCAGGGGTCAGTCCAAAGAGGCTTACCTTGGTGAGGTTCCACATGATAAAAAAAAAAAAAAAATACTTACCAATAATTTCTCTTTTGAGAGCCTTTGTTTGGCTCACATATGTATGATTATTCTCAAACCCGTCCAGCTGCATGCTTGGCTGCCAAGAATGTTTATTTCTGGCCTGGATTAGGCTTTCTTAATCTTTGCAAGTTATTATTATTATTTTGAAAAAAATTAATTGTAATTCTGTTTCTGGAAAAAAACTGCTACTTTCTTTAATCAACCCTGCGGATGATTTAAAAATTACTAAATGGAGTTTCATCTCTGCTACCTTGCTAACATTTTCTGATTTTTTGTTTTCTATTACTTCATTGACCATATATTTTTGCTTCACTTTTGTAACTGATGAGTTACTGGGAACTCCTAGATGATTGGTTTATGTGTGTCTTTTGATATGTGTGCCTTTCCATTGTGATTCTGGTTGAGGTTAGAATGTCATCATTATCACTGTCTTCTTCATCCTTTGGCAAACGTACTTTGGCTCCTCCCTTGTGCTTCTGTGAGGTTCAAGCTATATTAAGATACTCAAATATTAAGGCAAATTCAGGACGACCCTTCTTAGGGTGTCCAAAGTACAACACAAAGGTAACTATAACCCAAATAATGTAACATGTTTAATAGATTGATTAATATTACGTACATCTAACATTTTTTAAATTTTTATGCAAATATCAGGGATTACCATAGTGTAAATATTTTAAGTGGACTGATATAGTGCTACAAGAATATGCAAATGAACTGTTAAGGAAGGAGGAAGAGCTCGAGAAGAGACTCTTCGATGTCGAAATCCAAGTAACTGAGCTCCGTAAGATAGTAGATGAAATTAAGAAGAGAGAGATGGAGTTGGTGCTTCTTGAAAGAGAAGCTGTCCTAAGGCGTTCAAGCACGCTATCTCGGGTATATTTTGGTCTTTTTTTTGTTGGTTGTTCTTATTTATTGACAAGGTACTGGTTTATGTTTTTATAATTAGTCTGAATTTGTAGTTATGTGTGATGTAAGTTAGTTATTAGATGTGTGATGTAAGTTACTTAGTTATTAGTTATTAGATTTTTATAATTAGTCTGAATTTGTATTTATGTCTAAATATATAAAGGCAAATACCAAGTATAACCAACTTCCATGAGAACTAAATAGAATATGACAACAATTTGGCCTTCAGGAATTGCGGTTTGATCTTTAATGGTGACAAAACCAGTATACAATGTTTTAGGACCATTGGGAACTTTACAATCGGTTGAACATGTTTTTATACTTGTTTTTGTTTGGTTTGATATTAATGTTACTACTGGGAACCAAGCAAAAGTCAATCATGTTACACGCACAGATGATTCTGATGAGTTACTGGGAACCAAGTTACACGCACAGACAATAGAACCTATCGGCTTAACCACCAAATCACTATTAGTACCCTTCCACACGTAAAGTTGGCTGAACCTGTTGCCTTAATGTCAATGCACTATCAATACCCAACAAACATTCATAAAACCTGTTACTTTATGGCAATGTTCTGTTCAGTACCCGTGCACACGTAAAGTTGCGAACCTGTTGGCCTAATGGCAATGCACTATCAGTACCCAACAAACATAAATGAACTTGTTACACATTGACAATGCATTCTCAATACCCGTGCACATGTAAATGAACCTGTTGGCCTAATGGCAATGCATTATCACTACCAAAAATAATTACAACAGTAATAAATACATCTTCCAAAAATAATCCATTGGAAATATTGTCACTTTTCAAGCTTTCTCAATATAAACTAATTACAAAATCTTTCTTCCTCTAAAAATATGCCTACATACTATCACTTTTCAAGCTTTGTGAATATAAAATAATTACAAAACAAAACAGGTCACTTGCCAAGCTTGCTTCCCACAAAGAAATATAACCACCAAGCTTTATTCTTACAAATATAATTATAAAACAAATCACTTCCATGGTTGTAAAAATTAAATTTCAACCTTCTTGCACCGGTTGTGATCCGTTGTGTGCCATCCAATCCAAAAAACTCTACTAGGATTAATATGCAGATATTACAATTAGTACATGCAAAGTTTAATGATATTAATGTCATCTAAATATTACAATTAGTAGATGCAAAGTTTAGGAATGTTACACTTTATTGGCTACCAAATACTGTTTCTCGGTTTTGGATTCCACTACTGTCAAATACTGAGCTGTCTATAACAGGCTGTTTATAAATAAGAAAATTCTTAGTAAATATTAAAGGCAGGACATATGATCACAATACAAATATTGACCAATAATGAGGGGGATGAAATCATGTTTGGTTGATAAAACCTGAGACTATTTCGCATACCTGCACTTGTCCAGGATTGGTGAGATCCACTTCTGATGGCCCAAATAAAATCCTGCGCATGCCCACTGTTGGTATATCTCCTTCTGATGTATCTCCTTCTCGCTAATAATAAAGTAAGTAGTAAATTTTTATTTCTTTGCGAATTAACGTTATAAATCTAATATACATTGACACTTTTTCTTTTTTATTCTCCCAATGTTAAAACATTCACCTGTTTGCGTTTCCCTCTGACTTGTGCTTTCTTTTATTTGGCTTTAACCTTTCGCATGTCTGTCTTCATCCTGGATGCTCATCTCAGAGATAGGGGTCTTCCTTTCCCTCTAACAACAAGTGGACTCTTCACTTGTTGTGAACTACCAACGTAGTTTTGTCCTCTGTCATCAAACTAGCATTCGAACCTGTTATGGGCAAATATTTTAAGATGTTGAAATTAAGTAGTTATAACGAACTAAACTAGATTAGCTGATTTTAAAATTCAATGCCTTCGAACATGTTTGGGTGATAAGTTGCGTGTGTGCTCGCGATAACATTCAGTCATCTCATGTATTCTCTTTTTTGCATCTTCGAATTGCTCATTAGAATCCGCCGCATAAGTTATCATCCCATAACACATATTCAAAAGAATTGAATATCTATTACCATTTGGCCTCTGATCCCCAGCGTCATAGCTACTGCGAATGAATGTGTATCTCCTCTTGACGTCCTTTCTCCATCAGTCTAAAATGTACCGGTCTGGCAATAATTTTATACCGTTAGACTTGAATACGGCCAAAATATGTCTACACAGTATCCCTCTTATCTGAAATAACCCACATGAACACTTAGCATTGTAGTATTCCTCATTAAAGTCCACTGAATATGTCACCAATTTAGTGAACTCCTCAATATGAACTTCATATTCTACCAAATAACTCTTCATTACACCATTCAATGTAAGTAGAGATTGATCTAAATCGAGCACACCAATTACTTGCTGCTGAACTTCCATAAATTTAGCGTTAGTGTATAACTCTTGGAATTTCTTTTCAATTGGAGATCTAGATATGCAGGGAATGACCTAGCTAAATGACTAGAATTCCGCGTGATTTTCATTCTCAATTTTCTTCCCCAGCGCACTGTCAAACTGGTTGACAAACTCTTTCAAGTTTGTCTTCGAATAAACATAACCATAAAAAAAAGTATTCATACTCTCGTTGCGCTGGGTTGTACTCATTCCAGTCCAAAAGTGCTCTTTTAGGAATACCGGTACCCAATGCTCATGCTCCACATATAAACTTTTCAACCACGCATTCTCATGTAAGTCGTATGTGTTAATAAACCCGGCCCAACATTTCTCAAACTCCTTAATAGTTTGTGTGTCGTACACACATTTCATCAGTTGAGTTTTCAGCCCACTTCTGTACGCAGCATATGACCCAAGCTTCTCAGGGACTTTCTTCAGTATATGCCACAAACATAATCTAGTAGCATACGACCCAAGCTTTTCAGGGACTTTCTTCAGTATATGCCACAGGCATAATCTATGTTTACTTTCTGGAAAGACGGTAGCAATTGCATTTTATATTACTCTGTCTAGTAATAATAGCCTTTGGAGTTATGCCGTCCATACACTGCAACCAGGTTTGGAATAACCATGTAAATGTCTTCGTGTCCTCACTGGAAATCAACCCAGCTCCCAAAAGAATCGACTTCCCGTGGTGATTTACACCAAGGGCATCACATACCTATTCGTCAAGTATGTGGTGTCGAATGTAACTACATCATCAAAATACTGGTAGGCTGCCCGACTATATGGAGCATCCTCATAAAATAATCCAGAAGTTCTCCGGCACCATCTGTGCCAAGTCGGAGATGTCGTGCTTTGTTGATGTAATTGCAACAATCCTTTCCCAAAAATGAGAGGTTCTCGAAGCCACCTGCGCAAACGACAAGAGAACCGTAACTCTTATTCAGTCGGATGCCAGCTAAGTCATTTGTGTCTAGGACTCTTTTAACTGTCTCACTCACTTCTCTGTTACATCGAAAAAAGCGGGATTTCATTGGGCTGAGGCTGTGATTATGTGTATTATGGACAATTGTTATCCGCATATTTCCCTTGACTTTTAAGGCATTAATTCTTGCCTTATAGTCCGTTTTTCCCATCGGACGTTGGTTGGCGACATTGGAACTCTTATTCCGGGCCTTCCCTCCCCGTACACAACCAATAGTGACATATCTGACAATTTGATCCTCTGACCTCTCACTCATTTGTGTCATCATTTCAAACCCGCATTTTTTAGCATACTGCTTATAATAGTTCAACAAATCTTGAAACGAATTGAACTCCAACCCCGACTTTGGCTCCTCAATGATATCATCACCATCCAATGATGGCACTACCTGTGGTGTAATGGTAGTGCCATCGTCAGTTTCCCGTTCATCTGATCTATCTAATATAATTTCCTCATTAACTCTAGCAGAAGAACATGGAGGTTCAGTTTCCAGACAATTGGCTCTATCTTCTTCACTAACTCTTGCGCTTGTTGCGGAGCTTGTAGCGATAACTGGCCTCGAAGGTCCCTTCTCATATTGAAATGGATAACCAACATTTTGCTGAAAACAAAAAATTAAAACATTTAATCTGCTTAACAAATAATTAAGTTATAACTAAAAGACAAGAACGAAGTTGAAAAGCCACCTGAATGCTGCTTGGATTTTTGTTGCCATCTGGATATGGCAGGAAAGCTGGTGACCATGCAGGCATTGGTCCAAAGTAACCATGCATGTAATTTGGATAGTTTAGTAGACCAGTTTGAGGGATGTCCTAACATAAAAATTAAAATAATAATTAGGATGCTAAACATTGAGTTGTAATAAGTTTCTTAATTATGAAATAACATACTAAGTTTGATGGATTTGAGCTAGATGGTGTTAGCTGAGATGGGTGTTCTTCTCCTTTTCCCATGCCCTGTTCAAGTTCTTCAATATCCAAGGTCAGTCTTTGATAAGTTTTTAGGAAATTTGATTCAATCGACCACGAGTAAAGACTAATATTGTACATACTTCTTCCAAGAAAAAAAAAACTAATCAAAATTTGATAAAAATTCAAATAAGATTTACAATGCCAAACGATTGATGCTAACCAACCCATGCAATATATTCAGAGGGGCAAGCATGACTTTTTTAAAAGGACCACACTGATCAAACTTTACTAACATCAATCTTCAATATTTTTAATATTATTAGGTAATTAATTAATACAATTACTTGTTTTGTATGCGTAGGAAAATAAAAAGCTCATTTGGGAGCTAGTGTTTTGATGATCTGCATATCTACAAATTAGAAAATTGATATTTTCAGCCAACAAACCAGAAATAGATCATACAAACATCCAAACTTGTGGAACTGACTCGAAATAAAAAACTAATACATGTAACTCAAAATATATTTTCAGCCAACAAACCAGAAATCTTCACTATTGCAGTTTAACTTGTTTTCCAAATTTGTCTTCTCTAACATGTGTGCAAATGTTAAAACAAATTGTAGATTGAAGCAAACATCCAAGATTGATGGTACCTTTTGGTGGCGACGGTATGGGGACGAGGTTGACCCACGAAGCTGACCCGAACTGATTCTAGCCCACGAAGCTGACCCAAATGAAGCCCACGAAGCTAACCCACACCAAGCCCACCAGACCGGCTTTCGGTTGACCCACCCAACGCAGTACCCACCCCAAATCGCACCCACACGAGGAAGGAAAAAGCCCGCACCCACACGAGGAAGGAAAAAGCCCGCACCCACACGAGGAAGGAAGAAGCGTTTCTGGAGATGATGAAATCTCATGCAACTCAGAAGGATTTTCGTCTCAGAAGCGGGAAACGAAATGGGTTTCTCTTTTTCATATTCGTATTCAATTTTTTTTTTAATTAATCAGCTGATGTGGCATAAGACGATCAGAAGACGATGTGGCATAAGACGCCAAAAGATGACTGTGCGTAGAAGAACTGTTATTTTTTACACAACGCTGATGTGAAAGCTTTCGGCCACATCAACGATGCTAAAAAAATATTAGTATTTTAATTTTTTTTAAAGTTATATAAGTCCCACTATAAGTAATGTGCTAACACATCGACTTATGTGTAGCAAAAGTCTATACTTTGACATCTAAAATTATCATATGTTTTGTAATATGAAGTATTACGTACCTTAATAAACTACTTAAAAGTCTTAATTTGTTCAATTGGTTAAGATGATCATTTGACAAATGAATGAAAAATATAAAATTATAGTATAATCTTAACGATCAGATCTCAGTAGGGGTGTCAAATCGTGTTAACGGGTCGTGTTCGTGTCGTGTCAAGGTATGTATATTACACTTAACGGGTCAACACGAACACGATCCGTTAAGGATTTCGTGTCAAAATTTCAAACTCGAACACGACACGATAAAATAACGGGTTGACACGACACAACCCGTTAATGAATAAGAAATAAATTGACACGACATGACACGGCACGAACCGTTCCGTTTCAACCCGTTTACGTTAATGGGTTGGTCATACACGATACGACACGACACGATACGACCCGTTTGACTTAATTGATTTTATATAAATATTTAAATATAAATAATATCTATAAAAAATAAAAAACTAACTACAAGTCTAAAATTACAATCCAAACAAATATGATCCACATAATTTGTAATAATATTCATTATTAAATTACATCCCAAATATAATAAACATAATATACAATGTAAATATATTAATGTTACAATCTCAAATATAATAAAAAATTAAAAACACAGATTTAAACAAATTTAGAACTTGAAGAAGGAAGTGGAGCGTCCTCCTTGCCCTTTAGGTCTAAGGGTATAAAGGTAAATTTAATTTTCTTAACGGGTCATAACAGGTTGACCCGTTAAGCAATCGTGTCTTAACGGGTCAACCCGTTTTAACCCGAACCCATTAAGGCTAAACTCTAACCCGCTTTTATCGTGTCATATTCGTATTGGGTTAACGGGTCGTGTCACATATTGCCACCCCTAGATCTCAGTAGAAGGTACGCACGGTGTATGTTGAAATATATCATTAATTACTTTTAATTAATACATGTCAAAATTATCCCAGTTAATCGATTATACGTATTATTAATTACAAGAGATGTAATAATTTGGAGGTGTAAATTTTAATTACCGTAAAAAAATCAATTACTTGATTCAGTTTTTATATATATATATATATATATATATATGTGTAATTACTGCTGTATTATTTGTGACGGATTATTTACAATGATAATGACTATTTACGTTGAAAATAAACTCATTTTAATAAAAATTAATTATTTTATAATAAATAATTAATCATAAATAAATAATTTTCTTACGCTGATAATTCGTTAATAAGTCTGGTTGCACAGTCAAAATTGGCGCGCGCACCCATGCAGGGCATGCATGATGCATGAAAGTTTCACAATCGTTGCTCGACAAAATTAAAGAATCTCTCTCCCCGGCCTGCCTGGTCCATGCACGACTAATTTCACACTGGACATTATTCATTCGCCACGTGTGTATATATCTATATATATGCGGTCTTATTTTTGCCCTTTTTCTGACAATAATTAGATCGATAACATTTAGGCGTCAAACGAAAACTATGTAATAAAACGCAGAAAGGGAGACCCAACAAAAATTAATTAAACACATCATGATCATCACCATCTTCAAAAATATTTTTGAAATTTATCATGAAATTCTCAATATTATATATTAAAAAAAATGTTAAGTATAAGTTTCAAACGTAAAAGTCATTTATTAAAAAAGTGAGTCTTATAAAAAAAAGACGAGTTTTTTACATTTTTCTATATACATATATATATATATAATGGAATATACATTTTTATAAAAGACTTATAAAAACTTGTGCATTTGAGATTTATATATATCATTTCTCGTATATTAATGCATTTCTCCCTCCGCCTCTCAACCCCATGAATATCACCTAATTGATCCTTCTCTTCCTAGCTATCTTATATGATCGTCTCTGGCTAGTCTTCGCATGCATGCGGCCTGATCCATTCCCTCCTCCTTTGAAGATCAATGCATGCTTGTTTGAGGTTGTTTTTTAATGGAATTTCGGTGAAGTATAAAGGGGGTTTCAACTTTCAAGCTAGCGGGCGTGTTCAAGCATATATGGCACTGCTTTTTAATTTGTCGTATAAAATTAATAGCGACTGTCTTAATTTATTGCGACCAAATCGAGGCAACATTTGGTACCATTTTCTGATTAAATTTTAATCTCTGTATTATATATATCTACTATTTTGGAGTATTTAATATTTATTGGGACACTAATTAACCTTCCTAGTTATATATGTATCTATTTTTCTTTAGTAATGAGATTATCTTATCTTTGACCATAAGAAAAAAAGTAAACTTTATTAGATGAAAAATAACATATCTCATTTAAGATACTAATTATTGTTTACATTTAGTATAAGAGGGAGCCTTAGCTTCTGGTTTTCCTAACGAATGTCTTTGGTTTTTTTATCTAGTACTCGTGCCTCTTTATTTTTTAACCAGTTGATTCATAAAAGGACAAGGCCCCGGCTAGGCCCAAACCCACCCAACCCATTATATATATATATATAATTAACTTTATAATGAAACATAGTCGTAATACTCAAAACGAATTCGTTTCATTATAGGATTAAATATATATAATAATATAAATTATAATATCACATCTATTAAAAAAAACCTAATTATAAAGATCATTTTTTATCTCTCTCATCTCATTTCTCTCATTCTCGGTCGTCATTCTCCATTTCGCTCTCTTCTCCCATTTTCTCTTTTTCCCAGTCCTTGCAGGCTTTCACGCCTCAATGACCACCATCCTCTATTTTGATCTCTCCTTTATCTTTTTCACCCTCTTCCCTTCTACTTCTCCTCATCCTCCTCTTCTTCTAAGTCGGCATATAACTTCTCTTCATTGTCGTGGGTCACAGTTGGCAGCTGCGAGTTCTGTATAGCTCTCTATTGTCGTGGGTCATATTTTGTTAAAGACCCGCAGCTGGTAACTGTGATTGTGGGTGACGCCTTGATGGGTCTGCAGGTTTAGTGGCCCACGAGCATGACTATGGGCCATACAGATTTGTCCACAGATCTCTAAAAGATCTATATATATATATATATATATATATATATGCAAATATCTGTATGACTCATGATCGTGGCCGTAGCCTGTGGTCTATGCAGTACATATCTAGAGATCCATGTGATTCACCAATTACTTCTTGGTTTTGTTTATTTGTTTGATTTAATTTGTAATTTTGTAAGTTTATTTGGTTTGATATGTATGTTTGTTTAATTTTCATTTTTGTTTGGATTTGTAAGATCTTTAACTTTGTCTTGTGCGATTTTGTTACGAGTAATGCTACATATAGTTGTGGAGTGCGTAAGTGCTATGTAGTTATTTTGAAATTAATTTATTTTTATCTGGCTTCTATATTTATTCATTTTTTTCAAAACGATTGTACGGCGCTTACATATTTATGACTGTAAGTATTATTTCTCTTTTGTTATACTTTTTTTGTAAAAAAATTTGGTGTAGAATGGGGCTAACGGACGGAGTACCCGCCCTTAGGGGTTGGGGTCGAGGCTCCCCTTACGATGCCTAATTTATTTGAAAGGCTTAAGAGAATTTCCTTAAATGAAGATAAAGACTAAACACAGCGCATATCAAATTAATTTTGGCCATCAAAAATCATAATTGATAGTCTTTAAATTCCTTTAAAATTCATAAAAATTATGAACCCATACATAAATTGAGGATATAAAAAATAAATGTGTTAAGAAAACTAAAAGACTCTATTATCTTTAAATGGAAAGTTATTAACTTAAAATATTTGTAGTTATTTTATTTTATTTAATAAAATAAGGAGGGAGTTGAAACAAAAAACAATCCTTATTTGGTAGGCTAAAAGAATACACTATTTCAACTTTTCACCCAAACATAAAAACCAAACTAACTTTTATACATTTTAAAATAAAATTATTTTAAAAAAATTATATTCAAACAATTTTTTAAATTTATATCTATCCATCTTCATGAATCCAGCTAATCCAAGATTTATTTTTTTAAAAATAATGTATTTTGGTTTCCTATCACCTTTCCCAAAACTTAATAAATAAAGAGTAATTTTACATACAACTGTGAAGTATGCAACTGCCGCGTAATCGTTTTGAAAAAGAGTGAAGTATACTATTAAAAAAATAATTTTTTTATGTGAATCTCATATTTTATTCACTTTTTTCAAAACGATTACGTGTCGATTACACAATTGACGGTTATAAATATATTTTCTCATAAAAAAAAAATACATCTAAAAGAAATTCTAAAAAGTTCTCAAATATTCTCAACATTCCAAATAGCCAAACATATATATTCCAGCTTGCATCGGCACGTTCCACAGCATAAACGAACTCCAAAACCGACGAGCGAAAAAGAAGGACATCGACTCTAAGCCCGACTTTATATATTCCTCGCGCCACTTCTTATGCGCTCTTACGATCATGCTACCCCCATTGTAACTCTTTCTTCTTATCCTAATTGCTTGTTCTCTGAAAACCCTCGAACAAAACCCTAACCCCATCCCCAGCCGTCTCAACCTTCACCGTCCCTAACCATGGACTCTGTCGTCAAGCAAGAAGTCCCCGAATGTAATCATCCCCTCCCGAGCCTAAATGATCGACTTCCGCAACTTCTCTCAAACAATATGATTGACAGTAGTTCAAGCGGTTCTTCCGATATCGACGACCCCAACGACGCCGCGTTACCTTGTGATTTACTCGCCCCTGCTTGGCCGCTCGTGAAGTTTGAGGAGCCTTTGCCTGTGACAGAGGCTTCGCCGGTGTCGGCGATTTATCCGGTTAATATGGTGGTGGATGGTAGGGAAGCAATACGTCCAGTTGTTGGCAGCAGTAAGCAGTTTTGGAAAGCCGGGGATTATGAAATCAGTGAAGGTGGCGATGCTGCTTTGACTACTTCTGGTAAATATTGTTAGTGCATGCTTTGTTTTCATTGCCAAAATTATTTGTTATATTGTTGTCTTGTTTTTCTTTCTATGCCTTTCTTGTTCTTGTTTCTTTTACCTGTTTCATATCTAGGGGAATGCACGTAGATTATATATATATATATATATATATATATATATATATATATATATATATATATATATAATTTCGCATGCACGTTGCATTCAAACATGAAAATTATATATATAATATGCCCTTTTTTTTAATGAGAATATGATCATGGCGATAATGCATCTTGAAGCACCATGCTTTCCCAAAAAGAAAAAGAAGGAAGATACTGGGAACTGTTCATCTTGTTATACTGTTGAATTGCCTATGATCATGATAAAGCGAATCAAATTCATGATGTGAAAATACAAATATTATTATTACTCACCAAATTGAACTGACTTCTTGATTAAAGAAGTTTAATTATGAAAAAGTGACGATCATCAATCATACATTTTTTTGTTAGTTCGGATTCTTCAGTTTCTACCCTATCATGGGATTGAGAATTCCACCACTTTGGCTCTTGTATGATCTGCTTTGCGGTCTTATGTAACAAGGAATTGCTACAGCTAAATGTACTAGTCTGTTTAATTTTAATTATATTTTGAACTTATTTTATTTAATATTTTGCAGTGGGCATGGATCACGTCAGGGTCCATCCTAAGTTTCTGCATTCAAATGCGACCAGCCATAAATGGGCTCTGGGAGGTACATGTATATAGATAGTCGTTACAGCGTGAATATGTTAAATTTTTTCCTTTCCTGTTTGTCCCTTTTATCTCCTCTCTTCTTTTTCTCCCTGGATATTAAAGAAGGTACTTATGCATAGAAGAATTTACTGACCGCTGATCTTAATTGCACAGCTTTTGCTGAGCTTCTAGATAATTCTCTAGACGAGGTATTTACATTTTTTATAACTTCCAAAAATAAAAAAGAAATATCAGATTGATTGTCATCTCTTCATTTATTTCCTGATCATCAACTTGTAATTGGTCAGGTCTGTAATGGAGCTACATATGTTCTCGTAGATGTGCTGGGAAACAAGAAAGATGGTACTAAAATGTTGCTAGTAGAAGGTATGTACGTACGTAGGTAGCTTTTATATTGTTTGCTTTTTTTTTTTTCGTTTCGATTGGTTTCTGGAGCTAGGTTTCTTTGTTTATATTCTTCGTCTTACTCTAATAATGTTGAAAAATGCTCGGGAAGATCGTTTGGCTTTTCTTTCCTTTCATTTATTTCGAATTTAGTATCCTGATTTATTAGAATTTATTGGGTTTCATCGTTTTGGCTGCAGATAATGGTGGTGGAATGACTCCTGATAAAATGAGGCAGTGCATGTCTCTGGGCTATTCTGCAAAAAGCAAAATTGCCAACACCATTGGTCAATGTGAGCTCCTTAATCACTTTCAAAGGATCATACTCACAAATCTTATGTAGAAATAATTGGCTCTTGAAACAGTACGTACTCCTGCCGAAAACTTGAATCTTTACTTACATTTTCCCAACTCTCTTCCAGATGGAAATGGGTTTAAGACGAGTACAATGAGGCTAGGAGCAGATGTTATTGTGTTTTCACGCTGTCTAGGGATTGATGGACAAAGGTATAAGGTCCTTTGGTTTTTGGCTTTCTTATTCTGCTCTCGGTATATTTATGGGCTACATGTATATAGTAACCGTCTTTAATCGTTTGAGAAATATATTTCACCGTAATTACAATAAGGAAAGTTGCTGAAGAACATAATTATTGCTTTCTATGAGTTCTTGCAAATGGTTTGACTTTGTTTGCACGTCGACTTCAAAACTAATTTGTTTGTATTTATTGGTCTAGCCTCACACAAAGCATTGGAATGCTATCCTACACATTCCTGAGGGGTACTAAAAAGGAAGATATTGTGGTCCCCAAGGTAAGAACACCTTTTATGATTATTGTGCGTATATACTTGTTTTGAGGGGTTTCCAGAGCACACTTACCTAAAAAAAAAAAAATTTCCCTGTCAAAAAGAACTTATTTTGGTTAACATTCTTCAGGATGCTTTGTAATTATCACTTCTAGAACATCCGCATTGGACTATCCTCTTGTATCACTGATTTTTTATTTGGAATGACAAGATTGATTACGAGCATACAGGACAGAAGTGGAACAAGATGATACGATTTTCACTAAATGACTGGAATAGGAATTTAGCAACCATAGTGCAGTGGTCACCTTATGAAAGTGAAGAAGATCTTCTTGAGCAGGTGAGTCTTCTTGTGTTTACTGCAATTTTATCCATTTTAGTCTTTGTTTGATAGATATTTGGTCTACTTTTATCAAAAGTGAGAGGAAAATGAAAAAAAAAAAAAAAAAGTGGGTACCAAACATACGATAATGGCCAGGGGATTTCTTACAAAGGAGAAATGTTCCGTTACTACTGACTCTCACTTTTTAGTACAACTTAGGACTTGCTTGAATATTATAATAGTAGCTCCCTCTTATGAGGCTGCTTTCTCTTATGGAACACGAAATTTTGAGTATGCTCTGATAAGATTGAGTACGCCAGGGCTTCATGTTTTAGATCTGTTTCTGTGTATGTGCGTGAATTGAAAATCAGAGTCCTAATGATTGCAGCAAGATTTCCTCTCTCTGTTCTGAATTGTACCGTGATTTGTTGGGCTATAACTGAGTTGTGCGTTTCCGTCACCGGTGTACAGCCCTGCATTGACACGCACCATGTGGATCACACTATGCCTTAACTTTTTCTTTTTCTTTTTCATATTTGATGGGATCCTCATTATATAGTTGTATGTCTCATCATCATTTTATCTCGTTTTCTCATTCTTTACCACGCAGTTCGATTTCCTGAAACATTGTGGTACGCGTATAATAATATACAATCTTTGGGAAGATGATGGAGGAAGTCTGGAAATTGATTTAGACACTGATCAACATGTAAGTTTCTAACACTCTTCCTTTTCATTTGCGCATTTTATTTCTTCAAAAATTCATTGAAACTTTAAAGGTTGTTTATGCAGTTCTATAGTGCTGAACATGTATAATATTTGACACAACAGGATATTCAACTTAAAGGAAACAACCGAGATGAAAAGAGCATACAAATGGCAAAAAGATATCCAAACTCTAGGCACTTCTTAACTTATCGACATTCACTAAGGGTATGTGTAAATTTCTTGCTCGAGTTTAATACGAAATGTTGTTGTGCTTATCGACATCCCCTTCTTAACTCATCTTAGTGTATGCGTAAATGTCGTTGTGCTAAATCTCATATTGTCTTGATTTTACTTGCATGGTTTTCTTATTGGCAAGTACCTTTTGGAAAAGGGTCTTAGAAAGATCTTTCAATGTATAATCTATGAGTAATGCTACATACAGTTGTAGAATGCGCAAACGCCGTGCAGTTGTTTTGAAAAAAAGTAGGGTCTACTATTAAAAAATTAATTTATTTTTATGTGGGTCCCATATTTATTCACTTTTTTCAAAACAATTGCACGGCGCTTGCACACTCACGACTACAAGTATCATTTCTCATAATCTATATATATCATTTGAACTGTTTCATAATAATTTTTAGTTTTGTCGATACCCTTAAACTCTGGACATAATCTACCAGGTTAGTTTCCAAATTGTACTATCAAATTGCATAAGTAACTGACATTCCAAAGGGATTAATTTCTGTCGTGGCGATTTTCATCCCTAAATGTGAAAATTCAATGTGTGTTACACGTTGGTAGATGATGGTTGTCTAAAGTATATATAAGCATGGGCTGTTACAGGTTGGGAAGAAAGTCAGGCCCCTTTGCAGATCGAATATACATCCCTATTTGTCTTTTAATTTAGCTAATCGAGTAATTTTCTTGTTGGTTTAGCTGCAGTCTTTGTTTATTAGTTTGTAGTCTGAGTGTCGGATTATATAGGGCTCTTAGTATATTTTGTTTGAGCAAAGCTAATTGGTTATTGGTAGGAACTGCATTTTTTCTGTTTAAGAAGTTGAAGTTATCAGTACAAGTCTCTAGTTTCCTGCTACAGTTACTGACAACATCTTCTGATCTTGTCCCTGCCAGAGTTACGCATCAATTCTTTATCTTAGACTTCCTTCTAACTTCAGAATTATTCTGCGTGGGGAAGATGTTCAACATCATAGCATAGTGAATGACATGATGTTATCACAGAAGATAACATACAAACCTCAGTATAATCCAGAGATAATGCCAGGAGCTTCAAATGTAATGCTAATATTTAATATTTGAGTACTTTATTTAGCATAGTTGTCCGCCTTCCAGTATTGTAACCTGTTTTTGTTCTTATTGCTGTAAACAGATGGTTGCTGATGTGACTATTGGATTTGTAAAAGATGCAAAATATCATATTGATGTTCAGGGGTTCAATGTTTATCACAAGAACAGATTAATCCAGGTTTGTTTTTCTTGTTCTTTTTACATCACGTACTGTATTATAGCATTCTTCCCATTGATGAATCAAGCAAAAATGGTTGAGACTAACCCTTCCTGTCATGATTCATGGGGGTGGGTCCTTTTGTATGTGTCGATTGACTGTAAATTGAATAGAACTATTTCAGCTTGTACAGAGTAATATTTTTGGACCCATCCTTTCTAGATGTCCAGATTCTAGTCTCTTTCCATCCATAATTACGAATTCATGAGAAAAATAAAAACTTTTGCCAGTGATATTTTATGACTATTTCACCTTAGACCTGGTGGTTCTGCATTAAATTAGAAGTAGCGGCAGTTTTAATGGTTGCCATGATTGATAAAGGGAACAAGTAAAGTTTCATCCTGCTGGATTTCTAATGTATAATAAAATAAGTTTTTTTATTGCATTCTTGTCATGTTTTAACTTTATATTCTCTTTTATTATGTTCTTTGACGGGCAAATGTGTCCTCTTTCTTTGCCAGCCATTCTGGAGGGTTTGGAATGCTGCCGGGAGTGATGGTCGCGGAGTTATTGGTATTATTTCTTCTCAGACTGAAATCCCAGAATCAAGTAGTGTTTGTGACATTGTCAGGAGTAGTTTTAATGTCGTTATTAATTCGAATTCACTCTTGTTATGCCCTCTTATGCAACACAGGTGTATTGGAAGCTAATTTTGTTGAACCAGCTCATGACAAACAGGGCTTCGAGCGCACGCTTGTGCTTTCAAGACTCGAGCAACGATTGGTGTTGATGCAAAAGAATTTCTGGTTTGTTTTCTTCTACTGTGTCCATACCTTCAGAAAATCCAGGAGGAGATGAACAATCTAATCTCTAAGAACTACTTTTCTTAGGTCTACAAATTGCCAGGAAATCGGTTATGCTCCAAGACGACGTCCAGATAAAGAAGCTTTGGAATCTAAGAGAAGGAAGTCCACTTCAGGCACAAAAAAAAGATCCCGACCCCGAGATCGTGCAATTGAAGATGGAGTTTTGCATGAAGCACCACCACCTTCAGATTCAAAGGTAGCTGCCATAAACGAAGTTCGATACGTAACCCCTGACAGTAATTCAAAGATTGTAATCAAGTTGGACGAAGATGATAACGAATCTGGCAAAAGGTTGTATTATTGGTATTGTTAGGTTCTACGAGCTCATATTGCTCGACTGTTGCCATTTGTGTTTCCATTTATAACCAGCTTTGAAATTTATCCTTTTTCTTTGCCAGATTGATGGAACTTCAGGTGACTGAGTTGCTATCCAATTTACAGCAGGAAAGAGAGAAGTGTAAAGCACTTGAAATTCAAGTAAGCAAACAGTGGATTTTTTTTTTTTTTTTTAGAATCATTTTTCCAAAGAATGGCTAGGATTGGCAGCCAAGTTGATTACACATTACTGCTTGCTTATGCAAGTTGGTCAGAATTGCATGTTATTGATGAAAATATCAATTGAATTGTTATCAGCTTCAAGAGAAACAACAACAAATAGAGGAGCTGGATAAAGAGCAAGTAGTTCTGGTTGATATGATCTCTGAAGAAAGGGGCCGCCGAGATGCACTGGAGGAGAAATTGAGGAAAAGTTTGAAGGTTAGCAAAGTTTTAGCAATCTGTAGATCATAACACAATGGAAATGTTTCTTTCGCTAATTAATGAAGTAATTTATTTGCTGTAGGATGCATCCACGACTATTGATTTCCTGCTTGACAAGGTAAATCGGCTGGAAGAAGGCAGGAAGGATTAAAAGCTGCAATCAAAATTAGGAATACTGGAGCAGAATTAGCTTATGTCTCTGACCAGCCTTGATGATCAATACACTGTTGCCTCACAGATAAGAGTAGTGCGTTCATATGGTTTGTGATAAGAATATAAAAGAGGTTGTGCTCCACCTTAAATTTGATGTATATATATGGGAGCACAAACCCCTCGTACATGCATGTATATACTTTTTAGATGCTATTAGGAAGCTATTTTTGTTGATACAAACGATATTATATTTTGCATGAATTATTTGATTTTTTGTACTTTAAACTATGCTTTTACTTCTTTTTTTTTTTACCTCAATTATTCGAAATATGAGAAGCCAAAAACAAATAGAGTAAATTATCATATTACAACAATTTGAAGTTAAAAGAAAAATTCTTTATAGAAGCCGGTGTGCAAAATACATCATTCACATTATTGACATGACAAGACTTGATTTGCTAGAAAAAATTTAAAATTAAAATCTCTTACAAATCAAATCTTGTCATATCAATAAAATGGAGACGGTGGTTTGCACACCCGTAGAAGAACTCAAAGTTAAAATACTTGTTATAAATAATCAACCTCAAAAGTCCACATCTTGAAAATAAAGAGTACCCATATAAAAGGTTAGTATATGAATACATGATTAGTTCAATGATCATATGGTATGGTAGGGGTGATACCCGCATGGTGCGGGACGAGATGGATCCTTTCTCGTTGGGTTCAGCCTGCCCCTGCCCCCACTGGACATTCTTCCTGTGAGGGTGGGGCGGACGGGGGCGAGGTAGCGGAGTGTGGACCCCTGCTGCCTACCACTACTATGGTGTTTTAGGTACTGCCGAAATTAGTTGAATGGGCCTTGGCCCATTCAAAGTTCTGGTATTTGAATGTTTCCCCATAGGGCCAGTTTATGATCTTCAGACCCAAAAGGAATTCTAGTTAAAATGAGACTTTTCGGTTTCGAGGCACAACGGTAACAGCCTCTCGCAAGTCGCCAGCCTTGGCTTGTGTTAGAAAATCATGGGAAAAGTCTCTGGGCATCTTTGTTTGTAACAAAAAACTCAAAAAATGCAAATAGCTAAATTATAAATCAAACAACTGTCAGAGGAAAGTGTATAGTTGTATCTTCCTTGTCGGTTTGAGCATGCTAGTAATTGACACTGTCGTATGGTTACATATTGTCTCCTGGAAAGGGTGGTTTGATATGTAGCTAAACATTGGTAGTTCATTTTACCCATAAATTTATTGCTTGATAGTGTTATGAAGGTAGGGACTCACGAGCGAAAATGAGAAACTGCGTCCACAGGTGCGTGGTTGATGATAACATGAACAAATTCGTATCTGTTTTGACGATCTAATTATGCAAAATATATTGTAATTTTTATATGCATCTGTCTTCCAACATTGATAATCATACATTATGTTTGACATAGACGAAAAAAAGAAGTAAAACTGTAATCATGGAATTTGGTTTTGAGGGCTAGTAGGAGAAGATGGAGGGACATATGGTATCCAAGTTCTTGGGTCCTCAAGATTAAATGTTGGTGGAGGTGGAGAGAATGTAGGGATGTGAGGTATCCAAGTTCTTGGGTCTCTTAGATTAAATGCAGGTGGAGGCGGAGGGGAAAAAAGAGATGTAGTAGGAGGAAAGGGGGGGAATCGTGGGAATGGAAAGGGCAAAGATGGTGGGTTTGGAAATGGTAATGGAGGGAAAGGAAAAGATGGAAAAGGAGGAAGTGGAGGGAAGGGCAATGAGGAGAAAGGTGGTAGTGGAGGAAAAGGCAATGGAGGGAAGGGAAATTGAGGTAAAGGGGGCCAAGGGAATCCACTTGGTGGGAAAAATGGAAGAAAGCACTTTGAGGAGTCCAAAGCGTTCTGCAATTCCTTCTGATTTCCACATAAGGTAGTGTTCTTCTTAGATGGCCAGAAACTCAGTGCATTCAAGTTGTATATGCAGAGATTATCTTGCTTAGACTTGACTGATATCACATTTGACGTGATCTTCAAACCAGGGACGTTGCAGGCTGAAGATGGGCTCCCTATCAAGCTAGCCTGGCACAATGATGTTACTGCCAGACCTTCTACGCAGTTCACCCCATCGATTGTTGGTATTTCTAGCGTATATACTCCGTGTTTATCTGTGGTTCTGTTGACTGAGAATGTGATCTGTTCCGTGGTTTTGGGTGAGTTTGCTCTGAATTTGCACTGTAATTGAACATCCGCACCTAATCAATCCAACAAAAGCACACATTTGAAAATTTGGAAGTTGAATTTCATTCGAAGTACGAAACTTTGAGACCAGTTTTTGGTTTTAAGAGCCCAATTACCTGGCATGAAGTAGCTGTGCCTAGAGAAAGTGTTGCTGGAGCAGATATCACAGTAAACCACACCCACTACGGTGATCCGAGAGACGGGATTTGGTGGTTGAGCTAGGAGTGAAATTGGATGAAAGAACAGAGATGCAAAAAGGAGGAAAACTTCAATATCCATGGGAGCCAAATTTGGAGAAGGTGGGAAGAAGCTTCTAAGAAAGCATCAATAGTATAACTGATGCTCCATAAAGGCATCCGAAGCATTACTATATAGGTGAGGAATTCTGATCACTGTGCATATAATGAGCCCGTGAGTAGTGGGTGCCAGGACCAACTGTAACCAGAGAGCTAAAATGCTTTATCTATTCACTACAAACAAAGACATGTGAAGAACCGTTTTTGGCAGATTGCGCAGTGGAAGAGAGTGTGAAAGGGTTATAGCTCTGTAACACATTAACTAGTACCTGTGGGGTTTGATTTGGAGGTCTGTAATTTCCCATGTTGGAGAACACCAAAGCTTGAAGGCCCCATGTTGCAGTGGAAGATTGAAAATTTTCGTTGTTTCAGCAGGGAAACTTGCTTGCTTTCTGACTCATTTCTGTTTCTTTGCCTTCTGTCTGTGGCAACAAACATGCTCCCATAATTTCATCAAAACAAGATGACAAGCGCAAGGCAATAGTGTTGTACTTGTTTGTGTAAAAAAGGTAAGATGGACCATATTCCGAGTTGTCCAATTTACTTGGCTAGCACTACATGATTTCGGTCTCCTTCTTGCTCCAGGTAACCATTCACTTCTTCAAGCATCTAAAGTTGTATTTGAAGCCGCAAATGCGTGAAAGTTTGGCGGATTCTCATCCACAAAAATGTGGATTTTGGCTCCTTATATTTTTAGATGAAACACACAGCAAACAACACTGCAATGATCATATTTGATTTTTCTGGTCCTTTGTGAGTTGTCTTTTGCTAAAAAAAGAATTATTTTTGACCCACCGGTACAAGTACAGATTTCACTTGTGGGCACCAATTTCTTGTGGAGCTAAATCAGGTCAGGAATTATAATATAATATTATATTACAGCAGCATTCATCTGCTAACTTGTACAGTCCAATCGTATAAAATATCAAAAAATATATATATTTGAAAGCACATGGCACGTGGCACATCTTTATCTTTCAGAGTATATGATTCAAGTGGGAGGGAATGGTTCAAGTGGCTCTCTCTCTATCTGAGTCCTAGGAAATTCATTGGCCCATAATGTTTAAATACTTAACATGAGAATGTTTACAGTCTTTCTTTCTGTTGCTAGCCCATGGAAATTGGGCCATGCGTGACCTGACCCTTAGTTAGCTATGTTGGTTACAATGGAGTTGAAGTATCATATTTTAATTTTAGCTTAACAGCGGTAAATGTTAAGTGTTAAGGTAATAAAAAGGCAGTAATTTCATTTAAAATCAATGGCAGAGAATGAGATTAAAAGAAGCCTAGTCAACCCCTTGACAGGTATATGACAGTTGATGCAGCCATAGATTTAGTTAAACAGTAGCCTCTGAACTGTTCCCACAGAATCAAATATGGCAAACATCTACAGAGCTGAAGGCATCATCTTACCGTCCCCCTCATTATATCTCCGTACATATCATCTATAAAGAAAATTAACACCTAGATGACTCGAGTACTACTTGAAGAGCCATGGGTACGGACACCACTACATTTTGCCGGAAAAAGTTCTATCCCTTTAACCATCCCAACCATCATTGCCACGAGTTTCCTGGCCCAAATCACACATACTTTGTTTTATTGTTTACTCTTTGATGTTTTTTCCCATTCATATGGGTGTCAACTACGATAGATAGAAAGATTGAAACCATGCCAGTTAATGCAAGCTTAACTTTCACCTTCCATTTCTCTATACAAAAGAGAAATTTCAAATACATTAATAGTTAATACTCCATGCAACATCCAGTACTACACAAGTTAGAGATTAATCAGCTCTTTATATCAAAGATTAGTGCAGGAAAATCAACGTCAACAGGACACTAATGTATCTGACGTTGGAGATCATAACAATCAAACCCGCTCCTTCATTTTCTTTCCTCTGTATGTATAAATTCCAAATTCCTGGGGGGGTCTAACTTGTTCTGTCACCCTCAGAGCCAGAGGGCTCCAGCCTCCTTGAGAAGTGGGACTAGGGTCCCATTAATGTGGGAAGCCATGACTCGGTCCATGGCACCAATCAGCTTCCCTCCAATGAAAACCACAGGCACAGAACCAGGAGAGTTTCCGAGCAGCCTGACCAACGCCCTCTCGATCTCTTTGCCTCTTGGGTCCTGGTCCAGCTCGTACACCGTCGGGTTCACGCCCATACCACAGAAGAGCCTCTTCACAGCGTGGCACATGCAGCAGCTGCTGACGCTGAAAATCACCACCGCGCTCTCGGAGGCCAGCCTCACCACTCGTTCCAGTGGGTCAGGACCAATGCTCCTCAGCGGCATATAGTAACCCCACGAGTACTCAGCAGCTTGGTAATGCATTGTTCTATTAAATTTGACTACGAAGAAGTGAAACAAAGATTAAAAAAAAAAAACTTTAGACGTTGGACGCAGAAGAAATAAGGTCAAGGAAAACAAAAGAACACTCGATGAAAAACGTTGGTGTTCGGTACTGTCCAGATGGGAGTATAAATGGGTGGGGTTTTATAGGAATTGGGTTGGAGAGGGTAACAGCGGTAAATAAGTGGAGTTTGTCTGTAGTTGTCGCAGCGCGTGCGTGAAGGATCTCGTGGTTTTTGCTTCAAGAGGATTGTTGTCTGTACTGAGTAGGTGTAGATAAGGACAATATGGATTACTCCAAACAGTAAAAGCTATAAAGTGTGAAAAGCAGGGATTGTCAGCTATGGAAGGCGGCTACGGATGGGTATTTGTATTTGTCTACGCTGAAGGAGAACCGAACCGTATCATGAGACTCCGTTTCAGAGCAAAATGGTGCGTTTTGAAGTTTCAGGCGCTGGCGGAGACATGGGCACAGGCTTTTACAGGGAGAGGGTTTTTAATAGACGGCTGTGTCCGTCCTTGTTGTCGGACCCTTAGACCGAACCCTCGGCCTCTGACGTGACCATTACGCGCATGTTTTTGGGTTTTGCATATGGATTCTCAACGTTCGATCAGATCATGCTCATGCACATGAATATTGGTGATGATCGAAAAGCATCCTCGGGTTTGTCACCGGCTTTGACCTACTCCCATCCCACGAAAGCTGTAAAGGAATTAAGCGTGGAGATTTTTAGAGGGTTTGAATGTTCCATTATAATATGCTTTACTTTTACTACCCTGCCTTTTCCTCAGTTAATTTCTCTGTGGCTTAAATCTTCTATAAATATCGAACGAGAGCTAATTGGGTATAGAAACTTGCAATCTGCTTTAACATTACAGTATTTCAATTAAAAATAAATAGGTTTATTTATTTTAATTCCCATATAATTTTTAAACGTAACTATATATATCTCACGTAAATGGCATATGGACCAACACAATAGTCATTCATTAATTAATTGGATAAAATCCAAATACTACTTATCTGATAATTCCACGCTGGCCTTTTGTGACAACCAAGACCAGTAATACAATCTGGAGATGCATGCACTTCCATTAGAAGCAAGCCATAGATATACAGTACTGAAGTAAAAGACTCAAATTAAGCACAGTTAATTAAGAGCTTTTCATAAATGATCTACAACCATTAATTAAAGATAAAAATTAAACACCTAGCTAGCTATCTATCCTGTGGCAGAATTAAACAACTCATAGCAGTCATCAGTCATCTTTCAATACCAAATATATTTTAGTACTGCTCGATCATATATTATATATATATAATAGAGTAATATTAAGTACAAGTCTTAAATAGACAATATATATAAGTTTTTTTTTGTAAAAAAAGAATAGATCTCACTAATAAAGAATAACTTTTTTTTCAAGTGAAATCTATTTTTTTATAAGGACTTGTATGAAGTTTGTTTATTTGAGACTTGTACAAATCATTTCTCTATATGATATGAAGCAATCTCATTTAAATATATATTGAGTAATGCTACTTATCATTTTAATTCTTATCATCCCCTGATCATTATCTCATGATATGACATTAAATGATTGAAAACTATTTATTATATTTTACTTGTGAACCAATCATCTAATAGCACATCATAAGATGATGAGATTTCTCGGGATGATAAATAAATTTCTTCATATATATTTATCTATAAAAAATTAGATACAAAATTGACACATATATATGTTTTAAATATGCATGGATGGAGCAATTCCCCCAACAAAATATATGCATTAAATTTAAAGATCGTATGTGTGTGTGTGTGGATCGAGCCTATTTTACTTTCCAGAACATATATTCCAATGAATTAATACCACTGTTCATATCGTTAATTAAACAAAAATAATAATAATAATAATACTAGAAAAGAGGGAATTATACCCTGCTGGTTTGTCCACCTAAAGCAATGACAAAGTGGCAGTTGTGATAGAGAGAAAAGGGCAGGCGTGCCCTGCAGCACTGTCTGGATCGGGCGGCGGGTACGGATATGCGCCGAATACCGGCGAGATATGAGGATCTGATTCCATTCAAACCCTTTGTTCCGACCCCAAGCTTATGCTTTGTTTAGTTAAGCGGTTAAGATGAGTTGAGATGAAATGTTTTGTTAAAATTTGAATAAATATTATTAAAATATAATTTATTAATATTATTTTTATATTATGATCTAAAAAAGTTAAATTATTTATTATATTTTGTGTAGATGTTTGAAAAAATTGTATGTATCCAAACCAACTTTAGAGCACTAGCAACGGTATCGGTAAAATGAAGAAATGTCTAAAATTTGAATAGACTGAGAGTTAAAACGCTGATATTGGATTCGGTAAAGCTCAAAACTCAAACTTTGAGTTACAGGAAATTTATTTTTATCTTTATATTTGAAGACTCACTATTCATAAGTCTATCCCACTATTTTCTTACAAAATACAACAAACTATTAGTTTGGATTTGAAAATTAGTTTGTGAAATGTGTTTGTTAGGTAATTAGGTTGAGAAAAAAATTAGTTGGGAAACAATAATTTAAATATCAAATTAAATTATTAATGTACATATAATTAGTGTAATTGTAAAATAAAATAAAAATTTAAAAATATTAATTAGTAAAATAATAATATTATATTATATTTTGATGAATTTAATAACTAATCCAATACGAGATTATGGATAAAAAAGTTTTTAATTTATGAAAAATACGAATATTTCATTAAATTTTAAAATTAATTTTAAAATACTACTGCTCTTACTTTATAGCCGCTAAAAGTGCATGTCTTCTCTGTTTGGTAAAAAATCAGTATTTCTTTCTCGATCGGTCTTTCTTTTTCTCTCACGGTTCTTAAGCGTCCAACCAAATCTCTAAAGGCTCGATCCTTTGCTTTCATAAGATCATTCACCCAAAGTTCTGTGGAGAAAAGCTTTTTTTTTTTAATTTTTTTTTATAGAAAATATTACTTTTTCAAACAACTGCATGTATCGATCTTTTTTCATCAGGTTACTGCAACGACAGAAACCTGCAATTTCCTAATTGCCGTACGTATCTTAAGCCTGATGATCAAGCACCGGACAATACAGAAATGTCTTTGAAGATTCTCCATATCTCCATCCAAGGCCTATGCTACAGTCGCCGCTGGGAGCTCCGGGGTGTAGTATTGTTTTATACTTAATTTTTTTAAATTATTTTTTATATAAATTTTTTAATATTTTAAAATATTTTAAAAGATAAAAATAAATTTATAACATTATTAAAAAAATATTTCTTTAATCATAAAGTAAAAGAAAAAAATTATTAAAAAATATTTTTTTAATCACGAAGTAAAATAAAAAATCATATTTTTTTTATTTTTTTAAAAATATTTAAAATTGTTAAAAAAGTTTATATAAAAAAAAACTTAAAAAAACACATACAAATACACTTGCTAGACCCCAGCAGGAGCCCCAGCAGGAGCCCCAACGGGAGATCTAGCATTTTCCAATTATTATTAGAGAAATGATATTGAGTACTAAGTGCCACACATTGATAAAAATAAGTAAATACGAGATTTACATAAAAATTAAATAAATTAATTTTTTAATAATAAACTCTATTCTTTTTTAAAAGAATTATACGATATTTATATATTTTACGACTGTATTCAAAATTATATGCATTATTATTTTTTTATATAGGAGGTCTCTTAATTATTTAATTACCTAAAAACTGTTCGGTAACGTTTCCACGAATTGAGTCTTTTAACTGCCAAAAATAGTCATGAGAAATGCTTTCGGTCTCGAATTTGGATCCTGAATGGTTTTTTTTTCCTACTTAGTAATTAAAGAAGTATTTTTTAATGATATTGTGAATTTTTTATTTTTTTAAAAAAATATTTATAATAATTAAAAAAAGAAATAAAAAAATGAAATATACTATTCGGGACACTTCTTCGTGTCCCTTTTTTTGGTGTTGTAGCAAGACTCAATAGTCATTAATTCAAGCTCCTACTACATAGCATATATAACACGGATCCTGGAGAGCATACATGTTGTGTTGCGCAGTCATCCATACGGCATTGTTGAGAAAAATATCAACCACAAATAGTGTATTGTTTATCTTATTAATAGAGAAAGTATTTGATACAATATAGTAGTAGTGGAAAAGAACAAATTCTAATAGATCAGATAGTAATTGAAAACAGAACAAAGTTTGATTGAGGTAGTCTTCTAAACTCAATCGGCTTCCTTGGTTCCTTATCTTTAACATGGCCCCCAAGTCGAATGAAGTGGAAACTACATTGAGCTTGGAATGAATTGTTGTAAACCTTGATGAAGACAGAGGCCTAGTAAATATATCTGCTAGTTGATCTTTGGAGGACAGAAACTTGACTTTAATGATTTTCTTGACAACCATATATCTAATAAAGTGAAAATCAATTTTTACATGTTTTGTACGAGCATGAAAAACTGAATTTGTTGATAAACATGTTGTTCTTATGTTGTCACACCATAAGATAGGAGGTTGTAAGACCCTAATGCCAAGTTCTTGCAAGAAGGATTGAAGCCATTGAGTTTCAGCGGTTGTATCGGGTAGTGCTTAATATTCTGCTTCAGTGCTTGACCAAGCAACTGTAACTTACTTTTTGCAACTCCATGAAATTAGATTCTACCCTAAGCAAAACACAAAATCCCACGGTTGATCTTCTGTCATCGCGAAAGTCTACCCAATCAACATATGAAAATGCCTATAGAGCAGTATTTGTTAGGGGTGTAAAAAAATGGGCCAAATCGGCCATAACCAAGTCAAACCGGCTACTGTTGTACAGAACCACTACAACAGAAACGACCTTTTGCGTTGCATGAAATATTCATGAAAATACTAAAAATCGTCACGAATAATTAATTCCGTCCAAATCCAATTGTCACAAAGTGGCACTATTAGAGCGTCTTAAAAGGTTTATGGCGGCGAAAGTAGAGTAGGTCGTAAATAGCTCTAAGATTTGCAGCGAATTCTATTGCCACAAATGTGTGCCAATTTTGACGCAAAAGAGTGAGTAGACGGTAGAGAAAAACACAATTGCGGCAATTTTTTTGTGCCTCAATTGAAAAATAATGCCGTAAAAACATATTATTCCCGAGCCTTTTTTAGTGTCACAAATAGATATTGTCGCAAGTATTTAATATTTGTGGCAACAAAAATCTTCACAAATGTGCTATTCTTGAGATGAAAAAAGATAGACTGCGTGGTTAAGAAATATATTTGCGACTAACTGGTAGTGCCACAAATATAAATAGATTGCCAGGAAAAAGTTTATTGCCAACTTCGTCGCAAATAATTTTGTTGCTGCAAATAATTTAGCTTTTGTGGCGCATATTATCTTGTCGCAAATATGAATGAATTGCAGCAAATGGCTGATATTGAAGTACGTGTTATTTGTTAGTGTCACAAATACTTTTTTCGTGAAAAAAAGTTGTAGAGTATTTTTAATTTTTTGCTTGAATTCCGTCACAAATGGTTGTAAGGGACTGAGAAAAATCTAGGATTGAGTAAAACTTTGTTACGACGATTAGTGGTTTCTAGAAATATTTCAGATCAATTTATATATACTGAAATTGACAACAAAATACATGACTTAGTAACATTCTAATATTAGACAATTAATGGTGGGTAAATTGATCAATTAAGTTTTTTTTCCTTCTTCTTGTTTTATAGTAGACACAACATTAAATATACTAGAATACATGCTCAACTTCATTGTATTAATGTACCCATAGTTGTAGACATCATATCATGTACCAGACTCCATAAAGCCATGTTAAAATATACAAGACATCATGATAAGTGTTCTTCAGTCAACTATGGTGCAAACTATATATATATATATATATATATATATATATATATATATATATATTATATATATATATATATATGTGTGTGGGAGACAACTTTTATTCAATCATTTAGAGCACACAACTATAATACCGGGCTAATTAGTGGAAGTTGAGTGCTTTCTTCAAAGCTGCTTAACATATGGTCTGAAATCTTTGTTTGTCTTGGTTGCTTCAACTCTTATTCTTCATCAAATTATATCTCAAGTTTCATTTTCCTCCATCCATAGTGAGACAATGTTATGTAAACCTGACCCATGTAATGTTTTGGGAATGATGAAAAAGAAGAATAGCAGTCAGACAACATGAATAGAAAATTTAAATCCTGTATGTATACACAATATGTATAGTGTGACTATCCTCATCAATACCCAAATCTTTATATGCATGGTGGAATGACACTTTATTTATAGTAGTGTTTGTGTCCACTTTGCGCTGCCAACACCACAACATAAGCATGGTGGTACCCTACATCATCCACCACCAAGATGTCCAGCACCAACACAACAACATGAAAAATAGCTCATATACATAGTTGAGAAAATAAATAACCAACATAACAACAACAAACACACACATAATTATGTATTTTGCAAGTTTATCTATTAACATAAGTGTGGCAACACAACAACCAATATTTTCTTGCGTTGAGCATTACTTCTATTGGAAAAAATGCATGTCGTCATAACTCATTTCCCCATTCCAGCGGCCAGCACCAACATTTACCATTTCAAAAATTATTTCACCAATCATTGAGATCAAACATCTGCTAACCCCCACTCCTGACCTTCCAAGTTTCAATGAATAATTACAAAATAGAAGAATTTCTAAACTTGCAAATAGAAAAATGTAAACTTGAAAATAGAATAAATACCATAATAGAGAAAATACCAAAATTTCTCAACTTGCAGCTTTAAACCTGTAAACTGCAAATCGAGGAAAGATAAATTTCCATACCTTGTGAAAAAATTGAACCAATTTGCCTGCAAATTGGATGACTTTCATAACATGTACAAAACGGAACCAATTACTTCTTTGGTCCTTTGTAAGATATCACTCATAGTCACATTTGGAGACACCTTTTACTATAGTAAAATAGAAATGCATTAAAACTGTTAGAGTAATTAACAGATATTGGTTAAGACTACTAATACCCTTATAAAGATGACAATAAATAAAAGAAAAACCTAAAACAATGCGACATTATTATGAATTAGTGTGGCATGTTGTGCGAACTTTAGACTTGTTGGTTTTTAACTTGCAAAGTTGTAGGGACATCAAAGCCCATGTTAACAAATACCAAATTACCATAAATAATAAATAAAATGCCTAAAACTCAAGGATATACCATACCACTTAAAAAACAAGTTAAACAAAAAACACAATAACTACAATTCTAACAAACCCATCTTCATGGAGACATATCAAATCAGCCAACACCCATTGGTCTATAGTAGAGCCAGGTGGATTGAAGTGTACCTATAATAGTGTTCTCGCAAAGTCAATGCAGTAATGCCTACATAAGAAAAACTTCATAGAAACATTCAAGTGGAAACACTTCATTAGAAAACCTCCTAATGAGAACCCAAGAGCCAACCATTCACCACATATTACATTGAAGCTTACAAAAGTTTGAAAGCAACTTTGATGGTAATTATCAAAAAATTAAATCACAAATCTCCCCACAAAAATAATATTAATATAGAAAAATATTATTATGGCAAATATTATATATGAAGTTGGAACAGTTATATACCTTAAGTCTTTATGGCAAATCTTATTGGCAAAATCATGCATGAAAAATTATATGACAACTAGTTCTTAATTAAAGCTATAATTACGAATAATGCATATCAATCTAACTCAATGACTCTTTAGATAAAGAATATCTTGTTTCCCCAATATATGTCACCAATGATGACTTCACACTTGTTACCAACAAATGGTCTAATTACAGGGCACAACAAATTTTAGAAAATTACAAGAAAAAAGAATACCTTTGCCACTTAGCAAATCAAGGAAATATCCTGTGGAAATAGAGAGAGATCACAAACCCTAGAGTATTAATACTTTGTTTGTCCTTTGCACAAATCCTTAATTTCAGATACAATTCATAGAGAGATATAAATAAAAGAGAGATGCAAACCTGATTGTGAAGCATCCTCGACAAACCCATTATGCACGATACCCACATGAACGCAGAAAGCTCAAAACCCTCATACAAAAAATCCTCAAACAAACAATAATAAAAAAGCTCCCGAACGGCAACCAAAACACAACTTTAACACATTAAAAACAACAAAATGTAACAACAAAAAAGCACAAAAATTTGTTGGACTTAGATAGTGGAAAGTATACTGCGATCTAGAGGCGCAATGGCCTCAAGCAACTCCTCTGGGTTGTTCGGGGAGTGGTATGTGCAAGAGAAGGAAAGAGAGAGAGAGAGAGAGAGGGAGAGAAGAACTAGTGAGAGAGGGAGGCTGTTCGGCACACCAGAGGGAAAATGAGAGGGAGGGAGGCATTTTGTTTGTTTTTACTGATGAGATGATATGAGATTTTTTGCGATATGTGTGAATAGTATTGAGATATGTTGAATATAGATGAGATGATATAAGATAAAATTATGTTTATTTATAGAGATGAGATGAAATTAATTTGACTTTTTTTTTTTAAGTATTTATAGTGGTGGGACCCACAATTAATTATATTATTTTCTTATAATAAAATAGTGCCAAAATGATTGAAGGCCGTGCATGAACAGTAACACCAAATGAAAGAAAAAACTTCCCGGCATTTTACTTGGGTGTTTTTGTATTATAACCATACAGAGCAGTGAAAAAAAAAAGGCAAAGGGTCAGATCAGCATTTTTTCTAACTGTACACAACAACAACCAGTTAGACGCTTTTTTTTTGTATAGTACATTTCATAAATAATAATAAATTAATAGGAGATGAGATGAGATAAGATAAGATAAAAAAAATTAGTATTTGTTTTCAGAGATAGTCTTACCGTACAAAACTTAAAAAAGTTTTCAAAATTTTTAGTTTCATCCCTGAAAGCAAACGGGGAATTCAAATCAAAAGAAGAAGACACCATTTTGTTTTGTTTTGTTTTGTTTTCCATTATGAGTTTTGTGGTGATTTAATGTCGCGCAAAAGACTAAAAAATGACGGGAAAATAATTATTCTATCAAGCTACAAAAATCATTATATGATTTAAAGCAATCCAGACACGTGGTACAATCGTTATAGCGAATATCTATTGAAAAAGGATTTTAGAATAATTCAATTTGTCCATGTATTTTTATTAAGTAGTCAGAGTCTAGATTCGCAATTATTGCAGTAGATGGTAAAAAGTAAAAGACAATGACGTGACAGAAGAAGAAAATTTGCTCTGCTAGGGCTGAGAATCTCGCACGCAAGATGGCTATCGTTGGGGTCCTTCCCTAGCGCCCGGCGCCATCAAGGAGACAACAGACGTTCGTAGAGTTGGTGGCGTAGATCCCTCAGCCTCTACCCGAGGCGGAGGTTCCATTGCGACCTCTGAAACTCTTCGAGGGAGTCCCGTATGTGGCCTTCACGAAGGAGGAGGGTGGAGCGCTCTGCTTTCCCCTTTCAATTTTCTCTGGTCTTAAAGTTTCTGAAACAGATACCATCTTTGGATAATATCATAGCCTTTATACAAAGCTGATGGGGACTGGAATCAAAGCTTGTGATTTCGGCAATGCTCAAACCAAGATCCATGTTTGTTAGGTTTGCCAACAAATCTAATTTTATCAATGCTTTTTCAAGAGAGTCTTGTGAGGTTGATGGGGTTCCATACCGTGTATTCCAATGGAGCACTGAGTTCGATGAGGACCGGGAGCCACCCATGGTGCCGGTGTGGATAGTTTTGCATGACCTTCCACCAAATTTCTACCATAAATCTTTTCTGTGAAACATCACCATGTCGATTGGGCAGTTCATTCAAAGAGACAACAACACAAGATGTGCAACATGCACAGATGACTCTAGTGTCTGTATTAGCATGGATGTGTCTAAGCCGCCGTTGGAGTCCTTCTGGATTGGTATGCCGAATCATCCGTAGAGTAGGCTACAAGAAGTAATCTACGAACCCTTGTCGGCATTCTGTAACCACTGTTGTATTCAAGGACACAATCTAGCAACCTGCAAATGGGAGGAGAAGAAAAGTAGAAAGTCGCAGGGAGAAGGAGGGAAGACGTGCAAAGTCTGGATTCCTAAGGATGTGAAATCTATAGCTCAGAATGATGGGTCAAATACCGAAACTAAGTTGCTGGAGTCTGTCGTGATGAGGCAAGATACAAAGACTTAAGTAGCAAGATTTGAACCAGAAAGAAGAGGGGCATGTTGTCCAAGCAGTAGACGAATGAGATAAATGAGGAGACCTCAAAACATAGGAAATAAATAGAAGTGAGTCCTTGGGCTTTTATCCTGAGGAAATGGCACTGGTATGCATAGGAGAATCTCGAGGGGCCGTAAGCCATGGGGGCTATAGAAGTGCAAAGCCCCACGGGTTAGGAAATTGAGGCAGAAATTAATATGGAAGATGAAGGAAATGGCTATAAAAATCTGAATGTTATTGTTACAGAAACGGACATGGATGATGAAGACAATAGTTGTAAGGAGTTAAAGACTCAATCAGACCCTGAGTTGGAGGAGGGGCTAGAAAGTTTGGGAAAACATAAGAATCACTTCTCAGACTCAGAAAATAGTCATGCTAACAAAGGAGGTCCTCGCGTAAGGAGCTCCACCTGGGTTAGAAGCAGGCCTGCAAAATTAAATTTATGATGAACCCTATACTGTTTTGGAATCTTAGGGGTGTTGGAACCTCTAAGCGGAGACTAGGAAAACTGGTCAAGAAATATATGTCGAAGATCATTGCTCTGGCAGAGCCATTTTTGTCTGTGAGTCATTTGAGTGTTCTGCAAAAAAGTTTGAATATGACAGGTTGTTTGTCTAAGGAAGAGGCTGGAGGTAAGCTCTGGATTCTATGGTCTCAAGGAGTACATGTCTCAGTGGTGCAGTCCACCAATCAATTCATTACTGTCAAAATGACAGCTCATAATAGAAGCATTTACATATCCTTTATTTATGCAAAGTGCACGCAGATGGAACGTTGGGAACTCTGGAATTCTCTGTCGTTTGGAGTAGTGGACTCTACCCCCTGGATAGTTGTGGGAGACTTCAATATTATAAGGAACGACACTAACAGATTAGGAGGAGGCTTGAGGCCTTTCTCAACAATGGAGGATTTCAACCAGTTCATTGATGCAGCGGGGTTGTCGGAACTACGGTTTGAGGGATATCAGTTTCCATGGTGCAATGGTCAAAAGGGTTCAGCGAGGAGATGGGCACGCTTAGATCAGACTTTGATTAGAGCAGAGTGTATCACGAGCTTCCCTGAGGCATATATGTAGTATTTATCTCGCACAACTTCAGATCATTTGCCAGTATTAATTAGATTTCAACCTGAGCCTATGTCATATGGTCATCCGACCTTTAAATTTCACCAAATGTGGGTCACACATGAGTCCTTTCTAGGCTGTGTTGTTAAGGCTTGGGAGGATATAATCACGAATCTTGGTATGTAGAAGCTGACCATGAAGTTAAAAAAACTTAGACAAGCTATTTCTAACACGCTTAATATTTATGAGAGTTGATTGGGCTCGAGCAAGATATAGTTCGACCTTTACGGAAGGATCTTTGCCTTTTAAATACCTGGAAGTGCCTATTATCTCGGGCCGTTTGAAAGCTGTGCATTTAGAAGACATTCTAGGAAAAATTAAAGTTAGGCTTGATGGATAGAAAGATAAATTATTATCATCTAGTACTCGGGTTCTATCGCTAAAACATGTTCTCTTGAGTCTTCCCATCCACTTGATGTCCATTGTTCATGTCCCTTTATAAGTACTAAGAGTATTAGCAGAATCTTCAGTAATTTTTTCTGGGGTGTTAACGATGAGAGACCAAAGAAGCATTGGGAGTCTTGGGAGAAACTATGTCTGCCAAATGTGGAAGGGGTTTGGGTTTCAAAAGTTTTCTGGATATCCAAAAGTCCTTATTTATGAAATTTTCATGGAAAATTGTTACAGAAGATTCCTTGTGGTCTAGATTTTTTTGAGCCAAGTACATTAAAAATCACCATGTTTCACTCTTGGGCAAGGGTAAAGGCACTCAGTTTTGGAGGATGGTCTCTTCATCTATACCGGATGTTCTTAAGCTGACAAAGTGGAAAATAAGGGATGGAAATGTGGCTTTTTGGTTAAACAATTGGGCGGATGATGGCCCCCTTGGGGATGTATACCCCGTTGTGGAAAACCGCAATTTAAAAGTTAAGGAATGCAAGGTGGAGGATGGCTTGGACGTAAACTTACTAATTAATCTCCTTGGTACTGAGAAGGCTGAAGAGGTATTGAATACACTAAGCAAAGCAAGAAACGGGGCCGATAGGCTGGTTTGGAAAGAGAACACAAATGAGAAATTTACATCTAATTGTGTATGGAAATGTATTAGAGTCCGAGCACCAAACCTTAGATGGGCTGAGTGGATTTGGCACCCTTGTATTTCAAAAAATATCTCAATCACCATGTGGAAGGCGAACAATAATGTACTAAGTGTTGACGACAAACTAAAAACTGGCGGCATGCTGATAGTCTCAAAATGTGATTGTTGTTTGTAGGGCGGGTATGAGGATCTTATCCATGTGCTTGTAGCAGGAGAGATTTCAAGAGAAGTTTGGCAACGTGCAGCAGCTTAGGTCGGACTAGGAAACATCAAAGGCTCTACATGCCACCAAATTATTAATGACTGGTTTACTAGGGCGTCGAGAAGTTCATAAATGGATTATCACCTGGAATCTGTGGCTCATGAGGTGTTGTGCAAGGATGGAAGGGAGATCACAATCTTCGAGATCAATTTGGTTTTAAATCAAGTCATGGATGGCGAGAATCGAAGAGAAATTAAATGCAAGAAAACAAATCAACTTGCGGGATGAGACGATCCTCGAAGAGCTAAACATTCCAGTCAATTCTCCAAAACAAAGGACCACTCAGCTTGTTTGTTGGGAACGTCCGAAACCAAGAAGAGTGAAAGTGAACGTAGATGGTGCCTCACGAGGAAATCCTGGAATTGCCGGGGCAGGGAGTGTGCTTGAAGACTCGAGTGGAAACTTGATTATGGCATTTTTTACTCATATTGGTACAGGAATCAATAATTATGCGGAATTGATGGGTTTGTTACACGAACTTCGTTTGGCAAAAAAGTTGGCGATACAACAGCTTGATGGGGAGCTAGATTCGTTGTTGGTGGTTAAATGGCTAAAGGAGTAGAGGTGTGAAAGTTGGTATCTTGAGGATTAGTGGGAGAAAGTCATGGATATTATTAAGACTCTCCAGGTTCAAGTATCACATACATACAGGGAAGGGAATGCTTTGGCAGATTTCTTGGCAAGGATGGGAGCAGAAGGATGTAGCTACGAATGGTGGTCTCCAACCGATGTCCCTTCTTAGCTAAAAGGAATCTTGCGGACAGACAAAGTGGGTCTACCTCATATTAAACTGGTTTAATTTCAATATGGCTATTCTGGGCTTGTTTTGCTTAATTTTGAGGAATCTGTTTTTGTTACCACGTTGTTCCTCCGCCAAAAGTGATGGATTGCAATAAAATGAATTGTTCCTTTAAAAAAAAAATTATTGCAATATATGTGGATGACTTATATCTCGTTGGGACTCTAGAAAAGCTCACAAAAATTGCAACTTATTTGAAAAATAAATTTGAAATAAAAGATATTGGAAAAACCAGATTTTGTCTTGGTTTATAAATTAAATATCTTTCAAATTGAATTTTTGTTCATCAGTCTACATATACAGAAAAAGTCCTGAAGTACTTTTATATGGAGAAAGCTCACCCTTTGAGCACTCCAATAGTTATTCGATCAATTGATATTGAGAATGATCATTTTCGTCCTCGAGGGGAAGATGATGAAATTCTTGGTCTTGAAGTATCATATCTTAGTGCAATTGGTGCCTAAATGTATATTGCAAATTCTACAAGATCTTATATTGCATTTTCAGTCAACTTACTAGCAAGATATAGGTCTGCACCAACTCGAAAACATTGAAATGGAGTCAAACATGTTCTACATTACCTTCGTGGTACGATCGACATGGGATTATTTTATCCAAAAGGACATTTTCAAACAAGATACCTATTTACATATGGAGGTACAGCTATTTCATAAAAATCTGTCAAACAAACAATAGTAGCTACTTCTTCCAATCACTCAGAAATTATTGCAATACATGAAGCAAGCCGTGAATGCATTTGGTTAAGATCAGTAATTCAACATATTCAAGATAAGTGTGGTTTACCTATAATCAAAGGTGGCCCAACAATATTATACGAAGACAATGCAGCATGTATTATACAAATAAGAAGCGGCTACATCAAAAGCGATAGGACTAAGCATATTTCACCAAAACTCTTTTATACACACGAACTTCAAAAGGATGGTGGCATTGATGTCAAGAAAATACAGTCAAGTGATAATTTGGCAGACTTATTCACTAAAACTTTACCAACTGCAACATAAAAAAAGTTGGTACACAATATTAGAATACGACGGCTCAAGGATCTTTCATCATCATGAACAATTGAAGATTTGCATACCTACGAGGGGAAGTCAATTATCATCTAGATTGTACTCTTTTTCCTTCGCTAAGGTTTTTTTCCATAGGGTTTTCCTTAGCAAGGTTTTAATGAGACAATCCTCAGCATTCAAAGACACATTAGAATGTTGTACTTTTTTTCCTTCGCTACAAGTTTTTCCTACTAGGTTTTCTTTGGCAAAGTTTTAATAAAGCATATTTTTTGTGTATGGTCATCTAAGGGGAAGTGTTGTAAATACATAGAATGTATTTGATGGATGACCATTAGAATTCTTCTATATTCATGTATCCCTATTTCTCATGTTCATGTATCCCTTTTATTCATATATTGTCATTCCCTAAGTTCATGTACTCATCTCATATCATGTATCCTCCATACTTATAAAAGGGTGTCTTGAGGAGCATTTGTAGTAGACTAAAAAGAAGGAAGTTGAGAGAAATAATATTTAGTTCTTGAAGAACTAATTCTAGATATTGTGGTCTTTCAATTCTCTTGCTTTTCTTTAGTTTTACATCAGAAACCAATTATTTATAAATTCTTATAGGCAAGTAATTATTAAATGGAGACAAATGGTGGAAAGAAGATGTGCACGCAATTATGCAAAATTATCTGTAACATTATATAATCAAAAATTAAATAACCCACAAAATTAAGGCATATATAGGATACAAAAGTATACAACACATACAGAAATTGACATTGCACCACCAGGATATCTATCTTCTCCCTCAAGCGAGATTTATGCTCTTCTCCTTGCCATAGACGTTGGATTTCCATCAAACAATTCCTCAATCAAAGTCTCAATATCTTCTGGCTGGTATTTTATATACTTCTCGCTTTGTCTACCCGGATCCAAGTATTGCTTGAACCTCCCCAGAAAAGATCGGTATGCCGGAATCATCACCGCCGATATTGACACCCTGAGCTCCGACTGAAGCTGTTCGTCGCTCACCACCCACGTGCTCTGCATCTTGTGTATATCCTCGAACAAGGTGTTGAAGTTCTTGAACCTCTCCTTCAACACCGGCTTCGACACCTTCCCCTGGCCACTCACCTGAAGACCCTCATGGCTAAGACACTGCAACACCTTGCTCCATGTCTCTCTCTGATAGTTCTTGTGGTACTGCCTCAGCAACGACGACCGTTTTCTGCGCCACGTATCGCCCATCAACTCGTGGATCTCAGTGGAACCCTTGATCTTTTGTAGGATGTACCTCCCATTGTTCATCAAGAAAATGTAGCGCAAAGCGTAATCCCGGTAAAGACTCGACTTCATGTCCAGGTTTGCGTCCAACAGGTCCATGACCTTCATTAACTCTAACGAAAACGGCGATGTTTCCGACGTCGGAACATCATCGGATTCGCCACCATCACAGGTCTCTTTCTCAATCTTCTCGATTTTGAGGTGTTGCCGAAAGACCTGCTCTAAGGTGTCCTTGTATTCACAGGCGTATTTCAGGTAGTTCATGACGTACCGCGTCAATGGATGCACTGCGCCACTGGGGACCGGGGTCCTCCCTTGATCGCTCTTGATCGAGTTCTCGAGATCACAGAAAATGCTCACCACGGCCTCGCCGAGCCGTGTCTTGGCCTCTGAGGCCTCAGATATGAGTTCCTCCGGGTACGAATCGCTATCCATTGCCAGAACCAGATCGCGCAGAGTCTCGTTTATGTCGAGGAATTTGAATAACTTCTCGGCAGATCGCTTCGTCAATACAACCGCCTGTGCAAAATCCAGAAGTTGTATAACGACGGGGTGTGCGAGATCGCCGAATAGGATTCTAGATAGACGCGGGTCGTCGGAGAAAATGGAGTCACACAATTTTCGTTCGTCGGAGAATAGTTTTTTGGAGCACTGCTTGACGGCGTTGATCCACGAGGCGATTTCTCCTTCCAAGGATTCCCACTGCATTCTCTGTACGTCGTCGATGCTTATATACTCGTACCCTAGCTTGTTCAATGCGGCTTTGAAAGCAGTTCGCCTTGAGATGCTATAAACCATAGAACACTCATTCTCGTATCCCGCGAAGATCATGGCCGAGGCAATTTTGTTGATGTCGGAAATGGTTTCTGGAGAAAATTCTGCGAGTTCTTCCTCGTCTTTGTCGGGTTCGGGCTCGTGCAGGAGACACCGGTCGTGCTCCTGATTGTTAATGGCTTTGGACTCTTCATGCAGAAGGATGCGGAACTTGTCCTCCAAAAACGACATTACTCGATGTAATGCGGCGCTTGTTCGGTTCAATGAAGACGATAATGTCGAGTTTGATGGTAACTCGTTGAACCTGTTCGACAGCTTCGAAATTCGATTCACGGCTTTCAGAAACGAGTCGTCTTGGTCTCCGCCAAAATTCGTTTTGCCTGCATTGCACGCATTAACCATGTTCTCCACCATGTTTGACAACAGCTCCACGCAATCGGGTGCTTGATCCGGTAGTTTTAATTTATCTTCTCCAGCATTAATGGTTATGGTCTCCAGGAACCGATCAACCTCGTTCAGAATCTGCTCAAGGCTCGGCTCGGGGTCCAATGGCGGTGAAACTTCCACAGTTTCCGCTTGTTCGTTTTCTGCATGTTGTTGTTGGCCATCCGATTTGGCTTCAAGCGTCTCTGGATCGTCATCGTTCTTGTTGCCATTTTTTGAAAAACTTCCGGACATCTCTGAGTCTGAACAATGGTGATCATTTTTCTCCATGACTGTAGAATATTAGGCTTTTCAGGGTTGGTCTTTCAGTTTTGTGTCAAAAGAAATGATGGATTTTGGGTTGCAGAAGAGAATGGGATAAGACGTGAATAATCATTATGATCTTCTTCACAATCATGCTCTAACCATAATTTAAAATTTTTTTTTTCGATTCCTATAATCATGCACCATAGAAAATAAAATTAATTTTGTCTTTTGTATGAGATCGGAATGGCAAGACGAAATGAAAGGGAATCATTTACGGACGTGGTGGAGTTTCTGTGCTGTGGCCGCTAATTTTGGGGTTGGGAACAGCTGGTACGTTGACCCGTTTGAGAAGGTCCCTCAGCTCCCTCCCGTTTATTTTTTGTGAATGTGCACATATGTATATGCTCCCCACGACCTCAAACTCTCGGATTTTTGTGGCCACTCATCATGTTGGGGTTGCTTGGAATGATAACGTGGAGAAGTCCTATAGGTGATCCTGGACCATCGTGGATGAGCCTGTTAGAATGCAGTATTATTTATTTTAAGAGTAATACTATATACAGTTGTGGAATATATAAATGTAGTGCAATAGTTTTGAAAAAGAGTAGAGTTCACTATCAAAAAAATTAATTTATTTTCATGTAGATCCCATATTTATTTATTTTTTTCAAAATGACTACATAGCGCTTGCACATTCACGACTGTAAGTATCATTTCTCTTAATTTTTAAGATACATTGCTATCTGTTGTCTTGTCTAGTGTTGTGATGGTACTACGTACATGTGTACTACTATTGCGTTGTTTAATGTGGTTTAATTGTAAATGATAAATGATTATTTGACCATAAAGATATATCACAAAAACATATTCATAAATTGACATGATACTTTGATATAGTATATTAAATTATAAATTTGTTTTTATTGTAATTTATATCAATATATTATATAAAACAATGTCAGTTTGTAGGTTTATTTTTATGAAATCTTTTTAAAGTTGTAACAATTCTCATTATAAATTATATAGTAAAATAAGAAGATTTAATAAAATCACACAAAGATTTCATACGGTCAACAACTTAAATGAAAATTTATCTAAAATTCGACGAGTAATATTTTTCTTTTTGGTTTGTTCACTAAAAGTTTAAATTGAGTTTATTTATTCATTTCTTTGTTTGTATATTTGATTGGTGGAATGCTATTTGGGCCTAAAGATTGATGAGCGAGCCTATAATTATCATTTATGCCCTAAATATATACTAACCTATCTGGATTCAGCTTGGGCCGAACTTGCAGGTGTCGCTCAAGTGGATCAACTTGTAGCCTCTGAAAATGAATATAATCGTAATATGAATTAAAAAAAATAAAAATAAAAATCATATACATGTTTACCTGTTCAATAAAAGAAAAAATGCAACGTCATCACCATCATGATTTATAGCAAGTTTAAAAAAAATTAAAAATTATAACAATATTTTTTTTAAAATGATATTTTTTTTTCTTTTACTCTCATTCATCAATGAGACAGTACACACGTCTCCTGCTCAGACCTGCAAATAGAATTTCTCTTTATTTAAAATCTCAGTTTTTGAGTTGGTATATTAATTAGACGCTACTCATTCTAAGTCATGTCTGCTCACCCAAAATCATGGAATAGACATATAACCATATTTAGAATACATTGTCTGTGAGACTCCAAAATATATCCCATATTATTATTATATATATAAATGAAAAGCAATACAAAATGGCACCGACCCAATGTCGACCATCTCCGGTGGACATAAACAGCTAGGATAATAAATAATTATACACCTATAATTTTTTTATAACTATTTTTCTACTTATTTCAAATTAACTAATGTAATTGTGCCACTTCATCAAATAAATATTTTTAATTTACATAATTATCCTTCATTTAAATAGAGTTGTAGACTAATAAAGTCATCATCTTTAGGTCTGTTTTGCAGAAAAATAATGCAAGGGTGCTACTGTGTTTTAATTAGTTCTTTTTTTCCTTTTTTTTTAGGCACGCGTATAATTTTTGTTAAGAAAACAAGAAATTGTGTTTTTAAAATGGAGTGGCTTGGTTACCACGTGACTGGCCTCGTGCATATAATAATGAGTAATTCTACGTATAATTCTGAAGTGTATAAATTAATATTTTGAATACCGTATTGGACGTCTTATCGGTCAAGGTACTGGAACGAAATATTTCGATATCGGTATCGTTTCGTAATATCATTTCGGGATGACATTTCGAGATAGTCGATATATAAATAAATTATATATAAAAATTATATTCCACAATAATAGTCTATATATAAATAAATTATATATAAATATATATATAAATTATAAATAGTCTAGTCTGAATTGAGGGTTAAAAAATAAACTTGTAGTTGAAAAAAAAAAACTAGCCGAAATATCTGCCGGTACAGGCTGAAATTGAGGCTGGTACGGCTAGTATTTTGGTTGATACGAAATAGATATAGTACCTGTACCAGCCGGACGGCCGGTACGAAAAATTATGTCCGTACCGGCTGGTACGGTATGAAATTCACAACACTGATATAAACACCGCATAATCATTTTGAAAAAAAAATGAGGTTCATTATTAAAAAATTAATTTTTTTATATAAATCTTATATTTTATTTATTTTTTTAAAATTATTACACGATTGTTGTACAATTCATGATTGTAAATATGTTTTAGTTGAGCCGTAAATGTTCCGAAATTGACTGTGAAACTGTGGTTCATTTTGTCAATTGAGCAGCCAATTAGTGCATACGACCTGCAAATCAGAATAGTGATGTGAACGATCATGTGAGAGTACTGAAAGCTCAGCTCACATTCTTAGATTAATTCTGGTCAATTTTTTCCTTGATTGGTGATTTTAGGTCGTCGGGAAATGTTCGGTTTTCTTGAAAAACTTGGAATGTCGGCTAACGGGGCCAAATGTTTAGGACCCGTTTGCATTATATAATTTTTTATAATTATTTTATATTAATTATTGTGGTACTTTATTAAAAAAAATAGAGTTATAAAATAATTAGGAATTAATGATAAAATTATCAATTTTCATAGGCTAGTTGGTACAGTACAAAAATTAGAAATCCTATTATTATAATAATAATAATAATAATAATAATAATAATAATAATAATAATAATAACTAATGAAGTTATGTAGCCGAAAATATGGTTGATCAGTTAATTGAATTATTTTCAAGATTAATAATGGGAAGACACTGCTGTACCAAACGCGGTAATCCAATATACTTTTTGCAGAATTTGAGTCGGCTTTGATTGATTGATTGATTGATTGGGCACGGTCCTCTTGAAGTCAGTGAAATTAAAGAGGAAATTATGAAGAAATATAGCAATCCAATCACCATTTCACCAGCTGTTATTTAATTATATTATAGTGGACAACGATTATACGCGTTATCTAAAAATAAATTTATTAATTCATCGTCATTTTAAAATAAAAATCATTTTATAATCTGATATATAAAATTAAAATATATTAATTTATATATTTATTTTTATATAATCATTTTTTAATTATAATAATTTTTATTAGAAAATGCTTCACAAATATATGCGTTAATATATTATTGTAATGTAGCGTACAAGGTTCAAAAAGTATAAAGAAAACAATGCACCAACCTAGTTCAATATCATTTTTTAATGATAATGACGTACGATAGAACCTTCTTGTGCGGGTCGATAAATATTGAGTTTTCGTTGCTTGTAATATCTTAGTGTAAACTACACACGGTGCGTTTGCTTGGAATATTGTAATTGTCGGTGACACGTTATTCCTTACCATGTTTCCTTTCAAATCTCCTAAGGTGCGGTTTGGATGGTGAAATAAGAGAGATAATTTTAGTTAAAAATTGAATAAAATATTATTTTTTAATATTATTATTATTTTATAATTTTAAAAAAATTAAATTGTTTATTATATTTTATATGAAAAATTGAAAAAATTACAATGATAAGATAAAATAAAATAAAATAAAATGAGATTAAACACTTTTACTATCCAAACGGAACGTCTAAAGTTTGAAGGCAAAACACGTAACAATTTTTGGTGACCTCCAAATTGGTGAATTAAGGAGCGTTCTTATTGAGTTTTATTAATTATATAAATCTTATATATATATATCAACAATTAAAATAAGTCAAGTTAATATTTTATTTCGCAAATTATATTTGAAAAAATATTTAACTACGAAGATATTTTATAAAAATAAATTTATAAAATAAGTTAATTTGATATGATATGTTGGATTATAAAATTAATTTTATTATAAAATATATGTAACCTATTGTATTATGTGTAAAAACCACCCGATTGAATGTGGACTTATGTCTGAAAGAGTTACACGTGTAATATAGGGAACATCAATTAAAGTTTTTAGTCAAAAAAAGGAAAAGAAAAAGAAGTTAATCGGATAAATCCTTCTTGGTCATATTTGATTTTATCATTTGGGGTTGGGCAGTTTTTTCAACCTGCAGAATTGAACATTAATCCCATCCTGCGTAACGTGAGGGGAATACACCTTTTCACTGGAAATATATTATTGGAAGAGGAAGAGTATGAAGTCAATGTCAATTCAATAATCTCAACTTCTTCATGTAACTTCCAATGATGTCACGTCTGCATAATTTCAGAAGTGACCACCATATATGCTGCTTGTTTCCTACATATAATATAATATAATATATCCTTGCTTTTCTGCTGAAAAGGAGGCGTTGATTTAATAAATCCAGATGAAATAGAAGCTCTTGAATAATTAAAATTGAAATTGTCCCATCGTGACATAAATTAGTGCGCTGAAAAGCATTATTGATTAGTGGGGGAATGGCATCTAATCTACCACCAGCCTGAAAAGGGAAAAGGCTGGGTGGGCATCAAAGAAGGTGCTGCAGAGCAGACAGCTCCAAGTGATGTTTTTGTTTTTGTTTTTGTGAAGATTGATATTGTATTTGTACGTGATGTAACACCTTTCTAGATCAGTATCAATGTGTTAATATAATAATCTTCGTACGTAGTTGTAGGCTTTCAATTAATTATTTTCAATGAATGATCACCCAAGTGTCACTTAAATTGGATGATCTGGCAGTACTTTCAAGTTCAAAACTGGGCATCTGAGGTGGCCGGGAGACTTGTTGTGCTTATCCAGAAGGCCAAGAGCCTGTATGTATATTAAATATACATGTATATAGTAAATAAATTTGGATTTAGAAACGATATTAATGATGATATGATAAAGGCTATTATTGTAGCTCCTCTCCTAAACTTACTACATTGAGCCCACATGCATGCATTGATCTCTTATTTGGAAGGATAAGTACGATAAACAGTTAGTTTTGGGAATTAAGTCAAAATAAATGAAGATTTAATTTAGTTTAGGAAATTAATGAAAAATAAAATAATCCTACATCCCATAATATGAGTTTTGAGGGGATATTGAGGGACTACATATTAATTTGCTATTTTTTCTTTCAAAATTATTACAAATCAATTCCATAATTTGTCAAACACCGTCAAAAGATGATATAAGCATGAAACACCGCCAGTCAAAAGGATTGAAGTAATAATCAGTACGCAAGTCCATGAATTTCCTAGTATTCAGACGGAAGTCACAAAAAGTATCCTTAAAATCGTAGAGGGCACGGGTGGCGTGAATCATGGGCAAAAACAGAACTGAAAACGACGGAACCGGATCTCCATCTATCTACGGTCTACCTTATCTTCCGCCAGTCTCGCCATTTGACATGTCTCTCCGACTGTGCTCACCGGCTCTCTACGCTAAGTACGGCTAACTACAACGTTAAATGTTGGTAAGAGCTAAGGAACATGGTATTTTACTACTACTACGGTAAATACTCAAAAACTCGGAGAGTGAGCAGACGCGCGCATAGAAAATTCCATATTTAATTTGGTCAAACTAAGAGATAGAGAAAGATTGATATAAGGAGGGTGTGTGTTGGTGAGAGTGTATGGAAATATTGAGTGAAGTGTAAACGAAGCCGAAGACCAGGCCGGCTCCTTCCCAGCTCTGTTCCATTCGAAGCAATCTAAAAGAAAAATAATATTTCTCTTTGTTATCGTTGTTGTTGGTGGTGGTGGTGGTGCTGCGTGGGACTTGGATTCGCTCGGTTTGTCTTTTATCCTTTGACATACTCGTCTCCAAACTCGTCGGATAGACGAGAGAGAGCGACCCAGAACTTGGATGTCTATACGATGGGATTTTGGTGATAATTGGATTGAAATATGAAACGGTAGATTGGCTTTGGGTACATCCGGTATTGTTTTTGGTCTTGGAGATTAAAGGGTTATAGAAAAGCCGGGTTTTTTAGTTGATTTGAGGAAATGGGTTGCTTTCCGTGTTTCGACACGAAGGAGGAGGGGAAGCTGAATCCCGTAAAAGAAAGCGATGGTCGAAAACAAGGCCAACCCATGGTCCCTTCTGCCATTTCCGGATTGCCTTCGGGTTAGTTCTTATTATTCTCGTTTTTATTTGTAATTTTCTTAATATGATCTTCAGTTCATATGCGTGTGGTGTGTGTATTTTAGCATTTGATTGCTTGATCTGATCTGGGTATTTCTGATTTATTTATGTTTTCCAACAACGTGTTCATGATGCTTGTCCTCATAAATTTAATTTTGAACATGATTAATTATTTTTCTAAGGATTATGAAACGTCATTTTTTCTGGGGATAGATTAAGTAGACCCCACCAGATTTCGATCCAGTTAAACATCTCTTCTTTGCAAATTGAGATCTTATGGTGATTTTGATTGCTTTGGTCGATCTGAATGGTTATTAGTTCTGTTGAGATTTTGGCTTCAAATAAGTGTATGACACTATGACTAATAGTGGAAGATACCTATGTTATGATTTGATTATTATAACTCATAGGTGAATATAGTGTAATCATCATTTGCAAACTCTTAAGGTCAAAGCGTAGCAGAGTGATTGCTTACTGGTTGGGATTCTAGTTTAATGGAGTTCCCTTCCTTTGTGCAATTGAGGAGGCGATTTTTCTGGTTTTTGGAGTCTAAACTAATTCAGGTCTCAAGCACAGTTTGCTCCCTGAATGTCTGGTTGGGAATTGCGTGATACTCATGGATCTGCATTTCTTCATTGTGATGGGATTTGTAGGAGCTGACAGACTTAAATCAAGAATTAATGCAGGGTCCAAAAGGGAATTACCGGGTCACAAGGATGGGCCTGGTATTCATCCTGGTGTTCATATCGCTGCTCAAACATTCACCTTTCGTGAGCTTGCAGCTGCAACAATGAATTTCAGGTCAGAGTCTTTCATAGGGGAAGGGGGATTTGGACGTGTATACAAGGGCAGACTTGAGACTACTGGTCAGGTAAATTTCTTTATTGTTGCTTGGTCTAGTAGTAATAAATCCATATTGGATGATATAATCATTGTCAGTAAACTTTGTTGCTCAAGTGATAAAGGCCTTGGGCTGCTCCCCCCAGGTTTAAGGTTATGCTCCCCCCAAGTCTAAGGTTCAAATCCCTTTGAGTGTAAACAATCTCTAAGTGTTATTGGATTAGGGGATTTTCTCCTTGAATTACTCGTGCACTTGCGGGAAACTCCTTGCCGAGGGCCTGTGCACCCCTGGGATTAGTCAAGACGTTGTTCTTGAACACCCAATGCCAATAAAAAAAAGTATATTTTAATATACACAAAAAAAAAAAAAAAAAAATTTGAGTTGGTCATAGTAATTTCCAAGTAACAGCAATTGAGAGCCGGGGGGTGGGGGGGATTTCAATATAATTTTTACTCAATGTCAGACCGGATAACTGAGTTTCTCAATATGTACTAGCATCCATCACATCACTCCATTCTGTTCCAGTGCTGACACGATATTGAAATGAGGCACCGGTTCACGAATGTTACAACAGTTGTGCTGGTGACATAAATATGGATGAAATTACCGGTGACAAGCCTTTAAAACATGGTAGATTTGGAACGGAAGGTGAAATAAGCATGTTTGTTAAACTCCTCATCCTAGTTACATCCTACCGTTCCTGATTCCTGTACCATGCATTTCTAGTTCACCACTTATTTGCGATCCATGATTAGAAGCTATAGAATTGTTGGGCTTGGGAGAACGGTGACCATTTTTTCAAGTCACTGGTGAAGCATATTATTTGCTTCCCATATTGACTTTTCTGTGTATTTAAAGAGGAAAATGTAAAATAAATGTCACGGAAGCTACAAGTTCAAATGACCATTTTATTCTTGTGTCATGATTGAAATGCTGAAGGCCTAATAACATGCCCCAATTCTAGGAGCTCCTAATTTCTTTTGGCATACATATATGTGGTTCCTTAACTCTGTTTCTTGTCTTTTGCAGATTGTTGCTGTTAAACAATTGGACAGAAATGGTCTTCAGGGTAACAGGGAGTTTCTGGTGGAGGTTCTCATGCTTAGCCTTCTACATCACCCTAACCTAGTGAATCTGATTGGCTATTGTGCCGATGGGGACCAGCGGCTTCTTGTATATGAATTCATGCCCTTGGGTTCTCTAGAAGATCACCTTCATGGTAACATCTGGTTGCTTGTTACTCTTTTTCTCTGATCAGGAGTTTGGTCCTCTCTCATTTAGTTTGGTTTCTTAAGTTTATGGCCATGGTAATTGCAGCCAATGAAGTTTATTGATATCGAGAAATCACAATTTAAATCATGTCACCAGAGAGCTTTCAACAAAAGGAAGAACACAAATAATGAACTTTGTCATAGAATGACTAGAAAATAATTTTATAATTGATGATAATAAGAGGAACGACGAGAGTAATATCAGAAGGGATTGGGTTCTTTGATATCCTATGAGCAGCCCTAGTTGAGATGTTCAATCAAAAACCAATGTTGGCTCTAAGATCTGATGTAGTTGCTTTCTTTTTCCCCTGTTATGCACTCTTTTGAGCGTAAATAGATTTTATTTTATTTTTTTTATTTATAGGTAAAGCTGAAATAGAATTCGTTAAGAAACTAGTTATCTTGAAGGATTATTATAGGACTTAAAACTTGTTTGGTGTATGTCAAGTAAAATTTGTTCACCTGGACTTCTAAAAAAAAAATTGTTCACCTGGGGAAACCAAAAGGGGTTCCTTTTTATTTATTTTATTTTATTTTATTCCTGTTTTAACATCCCCACTCATTTTCTCCTCTTTTCTAAACTCCTTGTGCTGTTAATGGATCTTCATTTTTCTGATGCACTGTCTTGCATGTTTATCTTCGCGTCTCATTTTCTAGACTTGAATTAACACGATCTGTGGTTCCTTTGCAATTCTATGTATTGTATTATACTTAACTGATATATTTTGTCAGGAAGTTCTGGGTTATTGGGATAGGTTTAATTGTAATTCAAATTATTAATGATTCTTTACCCATGATTTGGACTATCTTCCAAGGGATTGCTCTATTAGATGTTTGCTGATCATAGTAACAATATTGACTTTTATAGTAGGTTCTAAATAAAGTTGACTTGTCTGTGGGCTTTTATGTATTAGATTGTTCTAAGCTTCTTTTGCCGTCTACGCAAAACTCAAGGAAGTGACAACACTGTTCTTCTCTAGTAAACAATTTTGTATTTTGGATATTTGAAGCTTTGATAAAACTCCATATTGCAGTCCAAGGAATTGAGATTCAATGAGATTAACTATGTGAGAACTGCTGATGTGGCTAACATGTCTCAGCAGTTGATATTCTCCTTCATGCAATTATTCAACCCTGTTTACTCTTTATGTAGATTTTGCCAGTTAATTATGGAATTTGATTGCTGTGCAAGTGGGCAATTGAATACTCCATCTCACGCTTTATGGCATGGCAAGATTTGTCTTGTCGATGCTGGGTTTGCCAAATAGGAAATCACATTAATTGCCAGTGCACTCGCATGTTGGAATACTTTTGGAACTTAATTATAAACCTACTGAGAACTAATTCTGTTTGATGAGTTGGATGAAATTGATACATGTAAATCACAATTAAGGTGTATGCTTTCATATAACTTCTTTTTACTTGCAAAAACAAAACTTGTCATCAATAGTGCATTGTTTTTTCTGTAGATCTTCCACCTGATAAGGAACCACTTGATTGGAACACAAGGATGAAAATAGCTGCTGGTGCAGCTAAAGGTTTGGAATACCTGCATGACAAAGCAAATCCTCCTGTTATTTATAGGGATTTCAAATCGTCCAATATCTTATTGGATGAAGGATATCAACCAAAGCTTTCTGATTTTGGACTCGCAAAGCTTGGTCCTGTAGGAGACAAGTCACATGTTTCCACCAGAGTAATGGGCACTTACGGTTATTGTGCTCCTGAGTATGCCATGACTGGACAATTGACAGTGAAGTCTGATGTCTACAGTTTTGGGGTGGTCTTTTTAGAGCTAATTACTGGACGTAAGGCCATTGATGGCACCAGGCCCCATGGAGAACAAAATCTTGTCGCATGGGTAATTCCCTTCATTTCTTGTTTGTGTAGTCACCTAAACTTATCTTCTTCTCATGCCGGCTGTGTGGGTCTCATATGTCCAGACTCCCCCCCCTTAACTTATGTGAGACACAAGTAGTGATGAAGTTTTTATGTGTATGCAGGCACGTCCACTGTTCAATGACCGTAGAAAATTTTCAAAATTGGCAGATCCACGGCTGGAAGGGAGGTATCCAATTCGGGGTCTATACCAGGCTCTAGCTGTGGCATCCATGTGCATCCAAGAACAGGCTGCCACCCGTCCTCTCATTGGGGATGTGGTCACTGCCCTCTCATATCTTGCAAACCAGGCCTATGACCCTAAAACAGCTTCTGGGCATGGCCACAAAGGTTCTGGTGATAGGGATGAAAGAAGAAACAGAGATGACAGAGGTGGAAGGATTTCCAAGAATGAAGAAAGTGGAGGATCTGGTCGGAGGTGGGACTTCGAAGGATCTGAAAAAGATGACTCCCCGAAAGAAACTGCAAAGATGTTAAACAGGGATCTAATTAGAGAACGAGCTGTTGCTGAGGCCAAGATGTGGGGAGAGAATTGGCGAGAGAAAAGACGACAAAGTGCACAGGGCAGTTTTGATGGTAATAACGGATAGTGCCAGTGTACACTCAGGGGCACCATATTCCACCTTAGCTCCACTCCAGCCGTCTCGCCACGCCATGTGAAGAAATGTCGGAATCTGATGTTTCTCTTACCTGATGCATTCAAGTGAGTGAGAGTAGATGGATCATGGGGGTAATTGCAAGAGGACTTGGTGCCCATACGTTTTCTAATTTGACTTTTTCCTTTTTTTTTTTTTTTTTTCTTTTTCACAGAAGTTTTCTTTTTTTATCAAACATAAAGAAGGAGAAAAAAAAATTGTAAATTATCTGCTAGGTGAATGGAAACAGAAGAATAGGACGTTTTTAAACAGGTCTAGTCATTTGATGTGCTTCTTGTAGCTCTCGAAGTTTGATGTTTCTATTTGAACCAATTAGCATGTCTGTTAGTCTTTTTCAGCAACTTGCCAAACTAAATTGACTGTTAGTTTATCAATGCGTCCAAGATCGTACCAGTACTGCTCTCTAATTGTTTGATAAGGATTTGGGAGTACATGAATTCGATCTCCAAGCATTCCTCGTTGAGAAGGGGAGCAAATTCCATTGCCTCTCTATTTCCTGCTCTTGCTTGCTCTCGGTCTATTCACTTTCTTCTATACATAACAATGCTATTCACTTTATTTAATGAGTGGGACTATTATGCCGCCCCACTTTTACAGTTAGGAGTAGCCTTTTTTTTTTCACATTTTTTAAATATATTTAAATATTTTTAAAAAATAAAAAAAATACATCAATACACTTAAAATCACTTTCTTAATCACTAAGTAAAAAATAAAAATAAAAATTGACTAGCGGTCAAATGGAGCGGTCAAATGAGAGGCAAAGTAGCTTTTTTTTTATTTAATTATCCTTTTAGCTTCCTTCTTTTGATCACCCAATATTTATAACACGAAATTAATAAATCTAAAATTTGGAAGGAAAAAAAATAAAAAGGTGCTGAACAAAACCACTTTGTAGGGTGATTTGTTTCTATTTTTCTTTTTTCTTTTTAGAAGAAGACGGTACCTCAATTTTATTCATAACCCTCACTTGTGGCAGAGTAAAACTGTGGTTATGTCGAGACTCATGGATTATACAATGGAGTAAATAAAAACCCAGGAATAAAAAAACCAATCATCCCTAATAAAATCACTATTGTTCTGAAAATACAATACAAAACCAATCCAAATAATAATAATAATAAAAAGACAACCCTGAAGAAATAAAAATAAACTTGCAACAAAGACCGCACATAGAAATAATGATATGAAATAAAATAACCAAAAGACAAACTTACCAAGGACAAACCTACGAGATACGCAGACGAGGAAAATCAATCTTATCTAAATGAAGAAGACCTCTTAACTAACTAGGTAGAGTATCATCACTAACCAAATCCATATTTAAACCCCTAGCACCCCGCTTAGCAAGGAAATCAGCCACTATATTACCTTAATGAAATATATGACGAACATGATACTCCATCCAAAAATCCTTTAAATACCAAATGTTACATTTCCCCTTAGTAATCCAATTAACAATCAATCGAGAATCTATTTCAATCTCAACCTGTTAAAACCCAAGATGATGACATCGCCAAACACCTTCCAACATACTACGCGGCTCAGCAAAATTAGTAGACTCATTACCCAAAAGCACAGAGTAAGCCAGATGCAGCTTGCCACAATTATTACGAATAACACTCTCTGCACCAGCCGGCCCCAGATTACCCATACTACTACCGTCAGTATTAAGCTCCACCCAGCCATGATGAGGCCTAGACCAACTTACAGCATGCACCTACTTAGGCTTAGGAACTAAAATTGGAATATCGAATTTATTCAAAATAGCAACATCCTGAGAAGAAATTTTAAAAACTTTCATGCTCAGTTGCATAATCCTATGAAACTAAAATTTAATAACATGCCAACCAGAAGCAACATTATCGACCTTATTCTCATACTTGGCTTTGCAATGTCAATTCCAAACTTTTCAAGAAATAATGGAAGGAAGGAGACCAAAGATAGTCCTAATTTGAGAAGTCTTACCCGCACGACGAAACCAGAAATTAACTTGATCATGCCAAGTATGAAAAACACCCATGTGCACACCTAACTGAATAGCAGCCAGCCTCCAATTTGACGAGCAAAGTCCCTAGTACAGAGCACATGATTCAAGTCTTCAACATTACCCCTAGAACAACAATTATATTTAGAAACCATAGGGATCCCAACGATTTTAATCTTCTCATCAACACTCAAGTAGTTGTGGAAAGCCTTCCATTTCATGATAGAAATGTTTTTAGGAAGATTGTTATGTCAAATCCAAAAGGCCCAAGGTAAAGGAGAAGCCCTAACCCGGATACAATCCCAAGCACTTTTAGTGGCGAAATTACCATCCATGTCCTTTAACCAAATTAAAACATCGTGCCCATCCTTCCTCCTAGCCAAAGACTGACACAAATTTGAAACTTTTTGAGTACTCACAAGCCTTTCCAAGAGAACAATATCCCACCCCTTATCCAGATGATATTCTTTAATCTTCAACATAAGCTTCTCAATAATTGGATAATGACCACAAAGAGGACCATCATCAACCCAATTATCATACCAAAAATAAATATTATCCTCTCGAACACTTAGAGTTACTTAAAACATCAGTTATACTCCTGACTAGAGATTTCCAAAACCGAGTACCCGTGTTCGGTTCCAGAAGCGATAAGTGACTGCCCCTAACATACTTACCCCTAAAAAAATCCGCCCATAAGTATTTTCCCGTAATAAGGCACCAAACAAGTTTCAAGTGTAAAGCCCTCTGAATATCACCAAAGTCCCAAATACCTAAGCCACCTTCCTCAACAGGCCTACAGATAGTGCTCCAAGCAATCCATTTCCTTTTATGATTACCCTCTAAGTCACCCCAAAAGAAGGAACTCGGGAGCTTATTCAACACTTTGATCACAGTTTTAGGGACATGTAAAATGACCAAAAGATGAGTAGCCATACTCAACAAGACATGACGAAGCAAAATAGTACGACCACCGGCAGAGAGCATTTTCATTTTTCAACCCGCAATCTTCTTTTTAATCTTACCAAGCAAATCACTAAAATCTCCAACTTTAAGTCTTCCAAGAACAAAAGGAACACCCAAATATTTGAAAGGAAATGAACCCTTAGAAAAACTAGTAATACGAAGAATGGATGATTTCCTAGAAAGATGAATTCTTTTAGAAAAAAAATATAGCACTTCTCTCTTTACTGAGAACCTGACCCATCCAATGTTCAAAAAGATTCAAAACCTTCATCAAACCCCTTATGAATCTCTTACCACCATTAGCAAAAATCACAATATTATCCGCATACCTGAGGTGAGAAATAAGAGGAGTACTTCTAGCTTGAACAAATTGACCAATTTTACCATCCTTAAAGGACTTATTGAGAAGACGAGAAATTACCTCTTGCATCAAATAAATAAATAAATATGGAGAAAGTGGGTCTCCTTACCTCAGACCACATTCATCTTTAAAAAAATCTAAAGAAGTGACATTCATCATAATGGAATACCACGGGGTGGTGATACAAGACAATTAATCAGGTCACAAACAGGAGAAGAGAAACCAAAAGCATCCAAGACATGTAAAAGAAAATTCCAGTCAACACGGTTATAAGCCTTGGACATGTCAAGCTTGACCAAAACATTTCCCCCATTAGTATTTTTGTGAATAGAATGAATCATCTCTTGGGTAACACTGATATTCTTAAAAATACTCCGACCAAGGATAAACGCCCATTGCTCTTGAGAAATAATCTTACAAAGCACATTCGTCAAACGACCAACAATAATCTTAGAGCAGATCTTGTATATCACCGAACAGAGACTAATAGGCCTAAATTTATCAAAACCAGAAGGCTTATCCCCCTTAGGAATCAAAACAATAAACGAATCAGTGTAAAATCTAGGAAGAGAGTGATTTTGAAAAAAATCTGAAATGTCACCCAATAAATCATATTTAACTAGACTCTAGCAAACCCTATAGAAACCAAAACCAAAACCATTCGGGCCAGAACTACTGTCAATGGGAATACTAAAGAGAGCTTCCTTAATTTCCTCAAGAGAATGAGCTCTACAAATCCCCAGATTTTCTTCAGCAGTAACCATAGGAGAAATCAAATCACTTAAATTAGGTAATCATTATTACCACTCACCCCCAAAAAATCCTGAAAATACTCCACAGCAGCATGATGAATATCAAAAGAGGACTTTAAAGTGGTACCATCAGCCAAATACATCTCATTAACTTGTTTATGATTCTTAGCATTCAGATAAGCATGGTAAAATTTTGAATTATGGTCCTCATCTTTCAGCCAGCTCTTCTTAGCCATATAAGAAAGACGAGTGTCCTCTCTACCCACTCTACCCATCCAGGTTAAGAGATCTGACTTAGACCTCAAAATATCACGATCATCCTCAGAATTAAAACAAATTTGAAGCCTATCTTCCAAACAATCAATACGTTGCTCAAGCTCATGGATGATAATATTAGTCTTACTAAACACAGTACGATTCCACTATTAAAGTCACCTTAGCCTTTTTCAGTTTAATAGATAGAAGAAAAAACCCATAACCATTACCTTCAATATTCCACACACTGTCCATTAAGCGAAGAAAATCTACATAATTAGTTCACATAAACTGAAACCGAAAAGGGCTAGAACCATACCCGAAAGGATCTTCCCCCATTCTAATCACCAATGGAGAATGATCAGAGTAGTACGAGCCAAAACCTGAAAAAATACAATAGGAAAACAATTAACAAAATGAGAGTCAATAAAGCATCAGTCTAACCTTGCCCAACTTCGAGCCAAACCGCCTTGGCCGTTGCACCAAGTCATAGTCGGACCTTTAGAACACATATCCAACCAACCACAACTTTGAATGCACAAATTTAAATCTTCCATTGTAGCAAATGGATGAGAACGACCACCTCTTCTTTTTAAATCATCTTTAATAATGTTAAAATTGCCACAAATAACCCATGGAAGGTTACCAAAACCCGAAGCCTCCAGATCCTCCCATTGCAGCTTCCTTTCAAGTTGAGTACACTTAGCATACACGATGGTAAGAACAAAAACATGATCATTTTCCTCAACTTTAACTAACACAAATTGGTTGGACCCAGTCAAACAAGTAACCGAGATAGCCGAATTCCACAATAACCAAATATTTCCATCATGTGCTTCATTTGTGTTAAAAAAACTCACAATTGAAATGCCCCAAGAAATTAGGAATTTTATCCTCTAACAAAAAAGGCTCAGCCAAAGCAATAATATTAGGCTTAAATTTTTTTATGATTTTCTTCAACCTCAATTGAGAAGTGTCAACACCCCTAATGTTCCAAAAGATAATTGGACTAATCATAAGTTCAATTTGGAAGGGCAAGTAATCACCCTGGTAGAACTCCGTTTATGAAACTTACCGACGACATTATTTGGTCTTTCCGAATCTGTGCAATAATCTTTTGTACTCAGATCACCTTTCATCCGGTCCCTCTTAATTTCACAATCACAATGAATTTCAATTTCCAATTCTTACTCCTCACCAACGTCACAATCATTTTGAACAACAGGCACATCAAGATCATCAACAATCTCTTCTATTATTATTGGTTCGAATTGAACCTTAGAACTAGGCCCAACTTCCCCAAGCCCCAATACTGCATCCCCACCCACTACCTGATTCAGCAAGGAGGCCTGTGCCACATAACCCAGGTCCTGGACATCATCCATGTGAATTTGCTTCTCATCACGTTGGGCCCCTATACAAACGTTGTCCATAGGCCCCTCATAACTCCCAAAACCTTCATTGTTTGCCCGAAGACCATTGTCATCCCCTACCTCCGTCGAAACACGAATTGCAACCATAGCCAATTGTTGAGGCTCTGCATGTCCTGTAGGACCGACAGGAGCCATCGTAGAAGAAGAATCATGCAGTTCCACCACCACGGGACCATCAGCTTGCACCATGGGATTACCAGTTTGAGCAGCCTATGCCTGTGATTCCGGTTCAGGTTAAGCAACAGAGTTTCCAGCTTTATCGCCTTTCTTCACCTAAATTTGCCCCATTTTACTTTCTTTCGCTGATCAGAGACATTCCTACAGTTTTTGTTATTATGTCCCTAGCAATGACAATTGGAGCAATAGGCAGGTAGAGTCTCAAAAATGGCTCCCTGTTTTCGGCTTTGTGGTGACCTAGGTATCCCAATCCAGAATGAAGAAATGGGTTCCATTGAAGAGTCAACTTCAAGACAGACCCTAGCCCCATCGGTTCGAGTTGCACAGGCCGTGGCATTATCATGACAAATATAATTCCCGATCGGCGCCGTTAACATCTTCAAAATAGAGGTGGTTCAAAATGGTGGTTCAAAATCTTCATCAAAACCAAGTTTCCATGCAAATGGACGGTAAAAAACATCATTCACTTCACAAGACTCTCGAGATAATGCCTTGTTAAAATGATTTTCGTTGGACATGCGAACAAAGACATGCCGAGGTAGTTGCATGGCAAAGACAACGGGCATACTAGATATACCCCAACGACAGCGAATAAAAGCTCTGATGGCGTCCAAAGATGGCCGCTGCTGGAGGAATTTCAACACCATAGAATAGTGAAACGGCTTAGCCCTTTTTTTCATTTCATCCACTATAAAAGAAATGAAAATCTTTCCATCTAAGGTTTTTGGTTGATGGAAAGGAACCTTCACCGCCTGCAGGGGTTGCGGTGTTGTAGAGACAAGGTCAGCAAACGACCGGGTATGGACTGCCATGGGCGGCGAGCCATCGACGGTCGCCATGCAGCCTATGTAAGGACCAAACAAAGAAGAAAAAAATTCTAACCCTACCAGAGCAGAAAATCTTAGGAGATCTGTTTCTAATTAATATGGGAATAATTGAAAAAACCAGCCTGATCTTTTCTTTTATTTCTACCATTTTTTTCCTAGAAAATGAGAGGAATCAGGATCAACCTGGCAACCCAAATTCAAGACTAACTCAAGGGGGACCGATCTTCAATAAAGCCGAGCTAGCACAAATCTTCAATAGACAAATCTTGCGCAAGTATTTGTTAAAAAGTGAACATCACTTTAAAAAATTATAAAAAAATTATTTTTTATTAGTGAGACTCACTTTATCTATTTGTAACTTGTATCTAACATTAGTCCTCACTTATTAATCAATCACGACCTACGAACTAAGTACGTATATTTTCCATAGATAATTAGCTTGAAGGACAATGCTACACAACCCCAATTTTCCTCCCTTATGATTGATTATTTTGTTCTTTTCACTTTTTAATGAATACTTATAAAAAATTGATAAGCAATAAAAATTCTTAAAAATTTTCACAATTCCCTTTCCAAACAATATCACTCAAACACAAAACACTTCAATTTCAAATATTCAACTTTTTCATCTAATTATCATTACCTAAGTATTATAACTTTTACAAACTTCTGAACAAAATACAAAAATCAATTTTTTTTTTTTTATTTCAAGTATTTCCTCTAACTACTAATACAACAATTTTAAACTTTAAATTAATAAAAATAATATTCAAATAATTTTTTTACTTTATAATATTTTTATTTAATTTTTTCTCTCTCATTTCTCAAAACCCAAAAAAAAATCTTAACTCAAACTATTTTACTACTATTTACAGATTATTTCATTGCTATTTATAAAATTCTGAGATATTTAAGCCTTTTTTTAGAACACAATTGTTCTAAGATATTATTAGACTACTTCACTACTATTTACAAACTATTATTTACTAATTCATTACTATTTAAAGATATTATGACATATTCTTACCATCTAAAGATTTTTTTTTTTTTTTTTTTTTTTTGTGATTGAGGAAGGGGGGTTTCGAACTCCAAACCTCCATTTTGGAAGCCGAGGGTTATGTCAGTTAGGCCACCTCCATTTTGGAGGCAGAAGATTATGTCAATCAAGCCACATACTTTTGGCGCCATCTAAAGATCTCTAAGTGTACAAAGCAGCCATATATAAAAAGCGTTACAATTGATATGATCTTGATCAAGAGGTCTGGTACAAGAGATCATTTGTGATTATTAACTTTAAAGTTTAAAGGAATCGGGGGAGATCTAATTTGATTGGCCATTGGTTCGAGAAAGTGCTACAAAAAATTCAAAAAATAAGATAAAAAGGTGAAAAAGAGCATGATCACAACCTTTCTGGAGGGTATAAAGGCTCTTCTTAATGAGGTACGACTTGCGTATGGGCTAGCACCTTCGGCGGAAAGCTCAATCGTGCTTGTGTGGACGGACCTCTCTCTCATTTCTTATATATATATATATATATATATATATATATATATATATATATATCAATTAATAATGCATGCTGATGTGACAAAACAATTAATAACGGTAATATTAATAGTTATTGCCATTTGCCACTCAAGACCACCTGATTTTTTACATCAACATATATCACAAAGGTTTTCTGGAATAAAGATCAACAACGATGAACATTGTTGTTTGATTAATTCACACATATGACAGCAATCACGTACCATGCACGTACGCGAGCAAGCGAGCGAGAGAGATGGAAAGGGAGAGGAAAACAAAGTGCAGCATAGGAGACATAGATAGGCACTTTTTGGGCAGATCATGATCTCAGTGCTCTAGAGACAAGATGGTGACAGTACATGCGAATAATTAAACTGCACATTCGATTGCTTGGAGATCGGGACCCTGGCTTTCCATGCTTTTCTCAGGCTCCTCTCTTTGTTCTTCATGCTCTTCTTTCGCGCCATCTTTTTTCACATCATGATCATCACCACCATCAGCATATGGCTGAGCTTCGACCGGGTACACTTCAGAAGTCCCTAGCGTGCTTATGATCACGATGCTTTTTATGTGCTCTGGGAGTTTCTTCTCCCCTATGACCTTCTTGTTTCTGTATATTGCGTACAGCAGCATCTGAAGTAGCCCCAGGATAAAACCCAGAACGTTTGGGAGCTAGAAATTATTCAGGAAAACAACACACAAAGTAAGATGAAAATTAATGGCTGATCACAATTACGTAATTAATATATAGGAAATAAGCCGGGAGAGAGTTTTGCCGATGGAAGTTATATATACTTACTGCAACGCAAATGTCCTTCAGGAACAGACCATAACCAAACCACATCACGGCACTCAATGTGAGGAAAAACGATAGGCTGATCGGCATAAACTCAACACTCCTGGTTCGAATTACCTGTGCCTAAAAGAAATAATAATAGAAAATTAATTATAAATTAAAGAAAAAAAATATGAAAATTATAGTTTTGAATGCTTTTCTGCTCACCACAATGCTCAAGGGAGCTGCAAACACACTCACAGAAATTGCAACACATATCCATCCCAGAACTTGGACACGGTATGAACTTTTCACCAGAAACTGTGAAGTGAGAATGATCAAGGAGAACACCCCCATGTTCATAGAAGCAAACATTTTGAGGGTCAAATTCTGCAGTCAATTAAAATTCAAAAATAAAAATTATTAGAGCACGAAAATGGGTAGTTAAATAATCATATATATATAGGCCGTCTTGGTAAAAATTACTATATATATCATGTTGCATGCATGCTTACCCTGGGAGCCTTTGGGGCGTAAGCAATGAACATGCTGATGTAAATCGTCTCTATGAAACATCCAAATAGGTTGATGGTGATGAGAAGCACGGCATCTTTTTTGAGTAACGCGTAGTACAGCCAAAGCATGGCACTGAACAATGCCACCAGATACGGTATCGATTGGAAACCTTCAGTTGATTTCTTCCTGAAAATTCGGTAAAATGTCGGCCTGCAATATAATTATTGTCATATATATATCATGTATATTGCTTAAACCCTTATTGATGAAATAATAATAATAATAATAATAATAATAAAGCTCATGCATGCAACTGAAACAAATTAAGGTGGAGAAATAGAATACTTACAGTGGAGCCAAGTACACCATGAATGAAATGATGTTACCTATATAGCATTGAACAGAATAGAAATTAATTAATTAGTTTTTAGGAAAAATCACTAATTAGTATCCTTGTGTAATGGGTCACGTAAACATACACCAGGAGAACAACTCATAACCGGAAACACGGCTACGTATACATATCAACAAAATTCAATAAAATGCATACGTGATAACTCATCGATCTTACTAGTTCATGATATTCATTTGGAGTAATGAAATGCACACACACACATATAATATATATATATATATATATATATATATATATATATATTCTATTCTCTGTGTGAGGAAGCTGGTGCATCATCCATTAGACCATCACACAGGTACCACTATTCATACAAAAAAGTAATAGAAGATCATATAATATATATTGACGTTACAACTAAAAAAGTTAATATCTACTATAGTACTTAACTAAAAGCACACATTCGTTGAGAGAGAGAGAGAGAGAGAGAGATCAGATCAGAGAAGAGGAATAGCTAAAAGCACAATTAGGGGATCGACCCAATTCACTTAAGCCAAAAATAACGTACGTATAGACCAAGAGTGCACAAAAACCATGGAACTTAATTATGTGAAACTAGACTCGGACGAACTAACCAAAGAAGAAGAAGAAGAACAAACTAGAGTAATAGAGACGACGAGAATTGGTCCTGGTCCGAACTAAATAAAGCTGGTGGTTGCAGCTGTACGTATTCTGACGAAATCTAGCTAGCTAGCTATCAGAATTATTCTTTCTATATATGTATTTATAGAAAGACAAAGATGAACATAATAGGTGAGCGATGAGAGCATGTATTTTGACATTTTACCTAAGATGCCAAAGGTAAATGTCAATGCGTGGTGACTGTTCATAATTGCCATATCGAAAATGAAGAGCAAAAATTTCCCCCCCTCTCTGATCTCTCTCTCTGGAAAGAAAAATGCAGGGCCTGAAGAACCCTAGCTCTCTGTCTGAGCCAACCCCAGGAAATATCTAATGCAGATAGTGAAGGTTGGTGAGGATGGAAAAATAAGGCTCATGGAGCTTCATATATATACACATGCCGAGGAGAGAAACAGAAGAGAGTAGGTGTGCGTATTGAACTCGTTCTGGGTTCATGCCAGGTGGGGCATTAGTAGGTAGCGTACCATAAAATCATTCACTCAACCTCAATCCCAGGTTCCCCCCACTCCCACTGCCGCCCACCCTCGCGTGTCAAAACTCGCCCACTCAAATGCCACAAAATTTCAGTATGCTGGGGAATGGTTACTAAAAAACGTTTTAAAGGTACAAACTTTTAATTCAACCGACCGTTAATATTAAACCGGTTTTAGTTTTTTCTTTTTTACCTTTCATATAATCGGTTCAATTGGGCCATTCAGACCTATTTGAGTTGATTCCAACTAATTCAAAAGTCTCGTTCATTCATTTGTGTTTGTGAAATTAGTTTTTTTTTTTTTTTAAACTAGCTTCTTGTACAAGGATACGATATAAGAACTATATATTTACATATATATGTTAATTTTTCATCACTTTGTTTAATAATAAGGATAGAAAATTAATTGAAATATACAACATGAGATTATCATGTAGTACTATTTTATTTGAATCATGAATAAGAAAATAGGAGATGAATAATAAGTTTATATTAAATTAGTAATTTGTGATTTTGCACAAAATACTACCATTGTCATGACCTTATAAAATATAGCTAAAGGGTATTTATTTTTTCGTAGAAGGAACATTTGTGGCAAAAAAAAGTGAATACAATTGAGGTCAAATACATAAATTGGACACTTAGTACTTAAGCTATTTATATTTGAGTAATTCTACGTACAACCGTGAAGTGCGTAACCGCCGCGTAATCGTTTTGAAAAAAAATGGGGTCTACTATTAAAAAATTAATTTTTTTTCATGTGGATCCCATGTTTTATTCGTTTTTTTCAAAGCGATTACGCGGCGGTTACACAATTCACGGTTGTAAATATCTTTTCTCTTTATTATTATATTTATATCATATTCTTATTGAGGTCAATAAGATAACTCTTATTTTAAACTTTTTCTTACATATCATGTATGATTTTAAATGTTTGGATTGCATTTTATATATAAATTATTTAAATTATTTTTATTAACAGTGAAATATCACATTTAAAATCATCTCTAATTTAATAAATTGATTAAATCAAATCGGTCATTCTTCAAATAATATTTGGGCATTCAATCGGAATCATGTAGCAATGTGTGAAGATGAGGTAGGCGCGCGGGAGGATCGGTAACATGCATGCATTTGGGCCATTTCAACAGAAGGATGAGGAATATTGGACGCGCCTGGAGAAAGCGTGAAACGAGGTTGAGAGGGAACTTAGCTAGGGTTTTTACGTTACTAGAATAACGCAAATTAGTTGTCGAGGGTAGAGCTCGATTCACGTGACCTCTCCAAAAACACTCATTTGAGCCGTTTCTTTTTTCTTTTAATTTCTTTCTATATCTCTCTCGCCTCGTCAGCCCTAAGTGTCGATCGATCCACCCCTAGTCTCTCTAGCTAGATCTCTCACTCTTACACGATGTTCACAAGCTTTTATTTTTAATCACTTTCCATCCAATCCCAGCTTGTCTATTTGTCCGATAGTGTCTGCATGGAAACTAAAAGGTTTCGTGTGGTATATGGGTACGTACGTTCTGGCTTTTTTATTCTTGAAGCCAGCTAGCCCTTAATTCCTTCGTTCCTTTGCGGTTATGTGTGTATATATATATATTATATTATATATATATATATATATATAAGAAATATATATATATATAAGAAAAGAAAGAAAGATAGAAAGAAACAGGACAAATTTGATGAGCCATTATAATAATGATGTTGTTAGTATTTCTTGTTTTTATTACCTGTTTTGGGATTTGCTTGGGAATGCTAGGTGGAGGCGATTCAAGGCCACAGCTAGGTGCTCTGTACAGTAGAACTACTGTCGATCGTCTTTTTCTTTTAAGATTTGTTTTGGGGGTATCTGGTCACTAGCTAATTAGTTACTTTAAGGAGTGCACATGATAATCTCCTCAAAAGAGGGCTGCTTTAGATCATCATGCAGATCATGATCAATACGGTGGCTAGCTAGCTAGATATTTCTCTTAAAAGAAAACGTTTTAATTTTGCTCTGTTAATTATTGTACGTGGTGATCATGAATTGCTTACGCGGGAATTAGTAATAATATATATATATATATATGTATATATATATCATGCATCCTCTAATTGTTAGTGTTTAAGATCGATCGATCCCAATCATGCCTTAATTAATTCAAACCTATCCATTTTGCGTCACTAATCTCATTGTTTCAATCATATAGATCATAAAGTTTATGTTTGCTTTATATCTGGTTAGGGGAAATATTGAAATGACGCAAAAAAAGATTGACACCGTTGGTTCTTCTGCCCTTTTTAGCGATCCGATCTTGGATCTTTGTTTGCATATATATTGTTGATGACGCGTAACGCTACTATTAGCATTTGCTTTCTGCTCAGCGCTCTTTAGGAACAAAGTTTTCGATTTAAAAGACAGATTGACATGCATGCAGTACTTTTTGTCACTCATTTACTATTATGCAATCACACTGCTAATATTTAAAAAAAAAAAAAAAAGCTAAATTGGTCGTCTACGTACGTAATAAAAAAACATGCACAAATATATATATATATATATATAGGAATAATATCTTTGAACCATATATATAATAATATACCTAGCTAGCTAGCTAATAGAATTTGGATCGAGGAAATACTTCCAATTTTTACACGGCTTTTAAAAAGTAATCCGTGCTTAATTCCTTTCTCTTGAATTTCTTTGATTTATTTGATTTCGTCATATATTTGAATCGAAGATAAGAATTATCCATCAATCAATCAAGAACATACTGGTGAATCTTTATTCGGCTGCCTCCCCGAAGGCCCCCCATACTCCACCATATGGCACGGGTATTATCAACCTTTGGCTTTGCACAATTGGGTTCGAAACATTCGGAATCCTATCTTCATTAGCTGATGATCATGATCAATATGCGAAGTGAGGTGGGATAAGGAAGATAAGGAAGACCATGCATGATTAGCATTACAAGAACATATCTCTCTTTAACTTTGGTGCTCTCTCTTTTTTTATTGAAAAGATAACCAACCGATCATATTTTAGTCAAAGACACCCGGAAATATATTGATCCATGGTCCCGACGTTTCCTTCTTTTATTGCTTTAGGACGTCACGATTTAGCAATGTAGAAAGCGATGAGAACCATGAGGTGGAGTAAGGATCGAAGACAATGATTAGCATTGATCTCTGAAATATGCATGCATGCATGCATGGAGAAAATTAGCACCCAATTATTCATCGATGGTTCTGACATGATGATCATTAAGAACATAGACAAATGAAGAAAAAAACGAGTACCATTCCTTGATTACAAAGATAAAACATATTTTGGCTAGTGATCAATCCCAAGAGGCTGTATATATATCGTTGCAAGTTGGAACTATATATATGTCCGACTAGTATTGCAAATCATGATTAAGCGGCGCAAGCAGCGACCATCTTTTATCTGCAGCTCATTCCAATAACATTTCGTGCAATCAATGTTACATTAATATACCTTAATTTGTTGTGTATATATAAAACCAAAAGGGAACTAATTTGATGTAAGCAAAAGCAAGTGATCGTTATCAACCAAATTAAAGAGCATATATATATATATATATATATGAAAAATAATAATTGCAATCGCGATTGTGCAAACGCCGCACAATTATTTTGAAAAAAATGAATAATTATAAGATTTACATGAAAAAAAATTAATTTTATAATAGTAGACTTTTTTTTTTTCAAAGCGACTGCACGTCGCTTGCGCACTCCACGACTGAATGTAGCACTATTATATATATATATTTATATGATGAAAAATTCTATTTGCAGTTCCTAAATGGAGATTGAATGTGCAAGCCCTTCATTAAATTGAAAAAAGTACCATTTTGATAAGGATATTATTGTAATTTTAAAAAAATTTAAAAATAAAATTAACTAGGCTTGCAATGCAATCCCCAAATGGAGACTATACGTAACATTGCTCTTATACGATGATGTGGCTATATATTCTTTTACAGCTATATATACACGTGTACGGAATTGAATTTTAGTGTATTATAATAATCGTTTAGTACTTTACAGCGGTTCAGAGACAACTTGATTAAGATGTGATGTCATAATCTTTTAATTTCTTACTCCTGATCCAACACTTAATTAGACGTCCAATACATATATATACAAGGCTTAGCGTGATCGTTAATTCATTGAGCACTAAATTGATGTGGGTCTAATTGCCTTTATTTGTTTAGACAAAGATTTAAAAATACGTTCCCTCCACATGACTTGGGTTCTATGGTGTAGTGGTTAGCACTCTGGACTTTGAATCCAGCGACCTGGGTTCGACTCCCGGTAGGACCTTTTAATACTTTATTTTTTATACTTATTTTTTAATCATTTCCAACTGCGATGAAATGGAGCTCAAAGCGAATATGAAAGAACCGATTGATACTTTATTCTTCTTTATTTTTAATGTTCAAGGTTTCCACAAATATAGCATGTGATCATTCTGCATAAATTAACCAATTTGATTGCTAATCGTCAAGTCATGCTGCATGCATGCCTGAATAACCAAAATAATAATAATAATAATAATGAGACATGTTTTGTAAATGCCTGGTTTGAATAGTGAAATGGAATGAAATGATCTGTGAAAGATAGTTAAATGGTTTGTGAATAGTAATAAAATGGTTTGAGTTAAAATACTTATGGAATATTTGGAAATGAGAAAGAAAATGTTGAATAAAAATATTAGAAAGTTAAAATATTGTTAGATTATAATTTTTTAATATTATTTTTATTTATAAATTTGAAAAAGTTGAATTGTTTGTTATGTTTTGTTTGGATGTTTGAGAAAGTTGTAATGATTAGATAAAAATGTTAAATATTTGAAATTGAAAAGTGTTTGTATTTGTGGTGTTTGCATATTGAGATGAGATGAAATAAAATGAGATGGGATATGAGTACTTTGCTATCCAAACCAGGCCTAATGGATCACATCCAGACAAAATCTATTAGTTTTCCCCTACCAAATCGATTATTTTTTCCTTCCACCATATAATTATAGAAGTTTAAATATAATATGCAAATTCTTAAGGACCATCTTTAATCTCCGTCCTTGATTATGAAATTTTTAAGTTAAAAGCAATCAACTTATAGATCATAAAGGAATGTAAACTTAGGGCATGTTTGAGATTGCGTTAGAAGTCTTAAAAAGTACTTTAGATAGCCTTAAAAGCTCTTTAATAGAAAAATTAGATTGTTCAAGTGTTATATATTAAAATACTTTTTAATCTCAAATAAGTTAAAAAGTATGTTTGAGGTGCTTTTCAAGATAATACAGAGTGTAATTCAAATTTTAAAAAGACTATTAATTGGTGAAAATACTTATACAACTTTAAGATAATTACAACTTTTAAACTTTCAATAATATGATCATAATTTTAAAAAAATCTAATGATCGTCTTTTCTACATCAAAAAATATTTTTTTAATTTATTTCCAAACAATTGTAACATGTTGGAAAGTGTTTTAAACAAATGATTACTCAATAATAAATAATTTTTTAATAATAAAACTTATTATTTAAGCTATAAACCCTAAAACTATAAGTTATATTTTCTACCGTGATATCAAACATGCGCTTATACTTGATCCCTGGCCATTCATCAATTTTTTTTATATAAAAACGACTTATGTTTATCATAATAATAAGTCCTAAAAAATAAGAACAAATTATTCTTGTAACTTAAGTTGTAGGGCTGGGTAACGGGTGGGAATCCAAGTGCATTCTTTTCGATTTTTATTTTTTTATTTTTTTGAAACAGGAGCGGGTGGGTTTTGGGCAATATCCGTCCGTTTTAAACCATCCATCACGCCCACCTATCTATTATTATATATAAAAGCGAAGTCATATAATTCTGACGTAACATTCTATCCATAAAAATAGACATTTTACCTATTAAATTTGAAGTGTTATATTTATGAAGTAGTAAACCTTTTAAAAACAATGTTTCATCATGAACATTATAACTTTTAAGTTTTATTTATTTTCTTACATATAAATATATAAACCGATTCAAAATTCTAGCTAAAAGCATGTTTTGTATTTTAAGCGGAGTCATATGACTCCGATGTGGCATTCTATCCATAAAAGTAGGTATTCTACCCATTAAACTTGAAGTGTTATGTTTATAGAGCGGCAATCATTTTAAAAGTAATGTTTCATTAAGAACTGTTGTAACTTTTAAGTTTCATTTCTTTTCTTACATATAAATTGATTCAAGTCTCCACCCAAATGCACTATTTCAACATTTATATTGTTTCCTCAAATAAACCGCCCTATAAACCGTTTCGAATTTATCCACTATAAAACCCGGTCTCTCTCTAAATCTCTCTCCCTCACACACAACATACACAACAATCCGCGCATTATGCGGGTTATAGGCTCGTACTAATAAATTAAAATTTTACTCTAAAATTACAATTCTACCATTAGATCCTAGCAGTTTATTTATTTTTTCTTCCCTCCATTTTTGCGCATCCAGCTTCTCTCTTTCTCTTCATTCTTCTTCCTTCTTCATTTCTTTTGTTCTCTGTAATGGACCCACTACGTATTGACTCTGTTCGAGATAGGCAATCTCCATAATTGAGGTAAGAAGAAAAAGGAAAGAAGTAAGAAGAAATAGTTCTAAACTGAACTTTTGTGATTTCCTTCTTCCCTATTTATCATTTTATACCATCTTTATTAAACGGCATCGGGTTACAACATAATAGGGCTGTACAGAAACCGATAGCACCAGCTGCCACCGATGCGAATCGATCAGCCGCTTTAGGAACCAGCCGGAACAGGTGGAGAACCGGTCTGTGTGCGGTGGAAATTTCAAGAAACCGACGTTCAACAGTTTGGTCTCGATTTGAAGCTGGACCAGACCGCTGAACCGACCGATATAATAAAATCTTTTTTTTTAACATACCTTTATCGAAATGACGCCGTTCCACTTAAGTTTAAGTGGAATGTCGTCGTTTTAGTTAATAAGTATTACAACAGATACTGGAAACGACGTTGTTTGGCATTAAACCAAACGGCGTCGTTTTATTAAGGACGTAAGAAAAAAATAATAAGTCTGAAACGACATTGTTCCACTTAAACTTAAGTGAAACGATGTCGTTTCGATAAGAGTCATCTTCTTCTCGAATTGTCTTCTTCCCGAATTCGATTCTGCAACTCTCTCTCTCTATCTCTCCTCTGTAACTCTCTCTCTCTCTCTCTCTCTCTCTCTCTCTCTCTCAGTAGAACCGCCTCGATCGGTGTCCTCCTCCCCATCGACCGGTTATGGTCGGCACCTCACCCATTTTTCTAGATGTTGGTACTTGTCGGTTTTGCCCAAAAATAGCGCCGACGACGTCGGTTTTCACCCCTACAATACAACTAAAGACTAAAACATCATCGTATCTATTTACAATGAAAGATAACAAATGATTCATTCAATTACAGATACAAAACGACACTGTGCAACTTATCTAAATGATGTCGCACAACTAAAACCACAAATTCTCTTCACATATCTCAAACGACTGCGTTTCAACCTATCAACTACTTTAACAACCCATTTCCAATCTAATTTTCCTGAACTGCTATGCATCGGCCTTTCAACCCAGCTCTCTCCATCTTCCATGCCTCAAGCTATCACTACAACCCATGACATTCTCCTTCCTTCTTCTTTATATTTCTCATTTTAACAACATACATTGGATTCATCATTACCCTAACTCCAAAAGTCTCTTCTATTGTTCTTTCTTTTTTAGTCACTACAATAAATCAAGCATTTTCCAGCGATTTTAAGATCGTCGCAAAAAAGATCGCCACAAAAAAAATTGCCGCAAATAGTCATTATTTGCGACGATTTCCATTTTGCTGCTCGAATTTGGAAAATTTTAAGGGAGAATTCATTGTTAAGTTTTTTGCAGTGACTTTTATACCTATTGCGACGACTTTTTTCGCCGCAAAAAACTATTGTTACTGTAACGACACTTTCTTTCCATCGAATAGGAAAATCGTCACAAAAGATATTTTTTGCAGCGAACATTGTCGTCATAAAAGTCTTTTACGACCAATTAACGCTTATTAGCGGCGAATCAAAAACACCGAAAATAGCATTTTACAAAATTTATGAAAAATTGTACTAGACTATTTGCTGCGAATTTTTGTCGCCGCAAATGAGCAGTTCCAACCATTGTTGCTTCGTTGAAAATGAGATTTTCATATTCTGCGACGACATTTTCAGATTTTTTTGGCGATATTAACTCGCCGCAAAAAACTAATTAAATTTAATTACCCCGCGCGTTTTCCCCTTGGTCATTTCCCTCCAGTCGTCTCCCATTTCCCCCCTCACTCTCCACAATCCCTCTTCTCCTTCAAGCCTCTGCAGCGCACAACCCACGCCGTCGCGCACAGCCCGTCACCAATGATCCCCACCACGCTACCGCCACCTCACCTCGATGGCCACCCCCTCCTTCTCCCCCAACCCCCCGTCAATCTCTTTCCTTTTCCCTGAGTCTGGCCTCACATCTCTCTCTCTCTCTCTCTCTCTCTCTCTCTCTCTCTCTCTCTCTCTCTCTCTCTCTCTCTCTCTCTCTCTCTCTCTCTCTCTCTCTCTCTCTCAGATTTCTCTATATCGTTGCCGCTAGGAGCGCCATTCGCCACCACCCACACATCGACACCGACGTCAGTCCTCCGTTTGAGCCTCATTCTCCTCCACGCAAGGTCAAGCGATACAAACATGCCCTAGAAGTCTCTTTCTCTTTTTTTTTCTTCTTTTTCTTTTTTGTTTCGGAATAAACCATCACCATTCTCTGCACTCTCTTTATTTTGCCCAAGTTTATATTTTGGCTTGTTAACATTCTCTTATTCATGTTCAGCTTTGTCCTATGGAAGCTTTTAAAGTTGTTGTTGTTAGAAATAGAGTCTGGTTTTTTTAAATGATTAATTTTTTAGAGTTCTTTATTGATTCATGAAGCGACTTTCTTTGGTTTAGCGCCAGCGGCCCGATGGTTAACATAAATGTGGCCATTACTACTAAAAGAGAAGTTTAATTCTATTCTACTCATGGTAGTTTGATGTCCCTAACTGTATACAAGTGATGCAGATGGTATATCATGGAGGTGGGGAAAATATTGAGGCTGCTCCTCAGGAAAATTAGTACTTTCTCCACCTCCATAGCATGATTTCATCAAGCCTATGTGCAATTAGTATGCACTTGGGCTATGTTATCTTTAGTTTAGATTCGTCTTTAGTTTTTAATTTTTTTTATATTGCACATGATTATATGAAAATTATATGGAGCAACTGTCACTCTTCTTGAGATCACAAGGGTTTTTGCTACTAAAGTTCCTGGGAAGATTGATGCTGATGTGCTACAACTACTATGGAAAGTATGTTTTCATGCATTCTTCACCTACAATAAGGCTTTCCCCTGTCTGTATGACTTCATGCTCTTTTCACTTTCTGGGTTTTTTGTTCTACTAATCTGTTGGTGTTGTGTCTTTCTAGAAAACTCATATACAGGTATGCCTCTATTTCTATTCTTGGTCTTTCTCTCATAAGTCACACCGATGAAAGCTTCCCACATATGAAAGAAACCATATAAACCAATTATAGAAACAAAGTCAGAAATTTTTTTAATGAGTGAGTCTCCTATAATATAAGCCACCACTTTTCCACTCTTATTACAATGTGTATTGGCATGCACCCTAACTTTTTTTTATACAAGATCACCAAATGGTATAACTGGAATCTTGGTTGCCGGACTAGCAGGGTTCCATAAAATCCGGACGGAGATGCTCGTTGCTGGATAACTGGTCTACACTTGGATTTCTAGTTTGCACAAATTCGTTGTGGATAATTATCAAAGCTCTGCGAACAGGTGATGTCATGATTCTCCCTACAAAAAATACTTATTTTGCATGAAGTTGTAGTATATCTTAATTATAGGTTATAAATAAGGGTGAATTACTTTATATGGCTTGCTATGGAACCAGAGAAAAGTTGATGGTTGCTACAACTTCTTAATTAACAAAACTGCCTAATAGCATAATGAATGAGCATGGATGTAAACTAGGCATACGCTTAGGTATTTTAGGTACCTTAACAATTTTAGGTGCATTTGGTTGTTCACAAATTGCTGGAATTTACTAGGAAAAAGCAATAGGGACAAAAAAATATACCAAATTCTATATTTATTAAGGAGTTGGAAACATTGGGTTTAATGGTTGTGAATTATGATTGGCTAGCTGAGGTATGGATGTAAAAAAACATAGGGTGCACTAATGCACATACTAGAACTACTCTGGTATAGGAGGTGATGGGTAAACAGATTAGAGAGAGGGGGCTTGCAGTGCATTTTACCTTTTAAGGTCTATACATTTGGTTAGCTAATTTAATAGAATATGACAGTTAATAATTCAAAATAATTTTCATGCAGTTTTAATATATATTGAAATGTATATGAGTGTTCATGAAAAGTTACATGCATCTTCAGCATAATGCATCATGCATTTAATTGTTGGTTGTTGTATAGTACTGATGCATGGAGTTAACATGTTGGAATATTGATTACATACTTCAAGTGGTTTGATTTACTCCTAATTGAGGGAATACTGGATGCTGATGTGACTGTATATAAACTCCCTTTGAAGGTGGTCGAACAGAAGCAGTCCAGAGTATTGCTGTCCAAAAAATACACATTGAAATTTCCCACCTCCATTCTGGTGATTATTGTTTAGAGAGTTCCGGTTCTTGCATGGTTGTATTAATGTTGAAGCTGATATTGCACCCACCCCTGCCTGGAGCATATTACTATTGTTGCCTAGCAAATGAAGTTGATTAGAGGAACAGTTACTTTTTACTTAATGTGCAAAAAATATATATGTTAGGCTATGATGTAGATAATTGCCTAGGGATGGATAAGATTTATACTTGCTTTCCATGTGAATGCACCACTGCCTATAATATGTGTATATGCTAGTACATATGTATCTTATGGGGATGACTTCTAATAGGATGGATACCTGGCCATCACATGTGTCACAAAACATTATTGTAAGAGCACCATTGACTGGTTTAATGAATGAGCAGTTAGTTGAAACTAATTAAATTGTGCATTTGGATGAATTCATGATGTCATATATTAAATTTGTAGAGTCTCAGTACCTTTGTTATTATGTTTTGATGGGGTTCCTACACAACAAAATCCAGGTTACATGCAATAGGTAATTACCTAATATTGCCTTGTCTTGTCATTTTTGTTTTCCAGATATAAAATATATTTATTGTGAGAATGCATTAGGTCATTAGTAGTCTATATGCAATGTGATTTTTTTGGGTGATCAGGAGGTAAAGTATATGATGTTCCTTGTCTACAATTTATTTTATCAAAGTATATGCAGCACCTCTCAATTGAAGAGGTACTGCATGTGTTGTTGGATCATAATGACCTTTCGGGTATGAGTTGGGAAGTTCAAGTAATTTAGGTATTCTGTTTTTGTGCATTTTTTATTTTGTGAAAAAACTTTTTCGGTGAGTAAAATTTGCCGGAAATATTTTTTTTCGTCTATTAAACTTATTTGCGGCGAAAAAATCACCACAAAAGCTTTATTTAGGCAAAAATTACGCACTAAGAATACTTAATGGCGACGATAATTCATAATCGCTGGAAAAATGTCTAGTCATTTGCAGCGATTTATTGAATATTTACGACGAAATTTTTCTTTGCCATTGATTTTTCTCAACGATTTAATGGTAAACGAATCAAACTAGTTGGGGTGAGTTTTTGTGCATTTGCGACGATTAGAAATCGTCGGGAAAAGTAATTTTTCCCGACAAGTTTTGCCTATCACTGGTTCAACTTATAAATGAATAAACAATTGCGACAAAAGTTCGGCGCAATAGGAATCGCTGGAAAAGATTAAATTTGGCAATTTTATGGGTTATTTGTGACGATGATTAGCGCCGAAAAAGACAGTTTTCTTGTAGTGAGTCTTCTTCGTTGTTGTCATGGCATATCTTTTGAGGTTGAGCATATGTTCTCTTCATTCTCATCTTTTTTGTTAATTTTGTGGCTGACCATTGTAGTCTGGAGATTTTATTTTTTTTATTATTATTTGTTGGAAGTTTTGTTGCAGTTGTTATGAACTACAAATACAACAAAATTGCCCGTCTATTTAACGAATGCAGGCGGGACAGGATTGAGGCAGTGCTGAGGTGTTGTGCCAAAAATTGCCCTATTAAGTAGTAAGTTGGGTCAATATGAAGATTAGTAATTTGATGATTAAATTAATTTTACTTAAGGGGAAACCAAATGAACACAACAATTATTTTTTTAATTTAAAAAAGAGAAATGATATTGCAAGTTCTAAAATGTACAAGTTTCATGCACTTCCTTTAAAAAAAATAAATAAATATAAAGACTAATACTATATACAATCTATAAGTCTCATGCATCTACTTTGAAGAAAGTAAAGTCTATCATTAAAAAAATGATTTGTTCACGTGGATTCCATATTTATCTACTTTTTTAAAGGGAGTGCACATGACTTGTATATCCTAGAACTACAAATATCATTTTTCAAATATGGGACCCACATGAAACATTATTTTTTTAATGGTATGCCCCACCCTTTTACAAAATAAATATGTGTAACTTGCACATTTTAAATTAGGTTACATTTGGATGTTAAGGTAAGCTGAGATGAGTTAAGTTCTTTACAAATAGTAGTGAGTTGAGATGATAGAGTGAGTTTTGTGATACCCACCTAAAATGAATTTAGATGTATTTAGATGTTAATATGAGTTTAGATATATTTATGGAAAGTTAAAAAATGTTGTGGGTCCTGCGAGCAAAGAAGTATTGAGTTGAAAAATATCGTGAGTCTCATGTGTAAAGAGATCTTAAGTTGAATGATACTTAAATGATTTAAGAGTTGTGTGTTTGGATGTTGGGCTAGGCTTAAATTTGAACTCAATTCAGATGAGATCAGCTGCTTCTATGGTCCCAACGTAGCTATATCTAACGAAAGTGAGATTATTTTAAGAATAATTCTTATTGCAGTCCCCATTTGGGAGACTGCATTACAAGCTTAATGAAACACTGCGTTTCATTAAAGGGAAATTGAAACGCCCCCCCCCCCAACGAGGCTACCTATCCCTCCCCTTCTGAGTCCTGAAGTCCCCTCTTCAGTCACTGTCCCAAGTTCGTCTCCACCAATCTCACTATTGTCGTTGTTGTCTCCTTGAGAAACGATTCTGAACAAGTATAAGTGGAATGTGAGGGAGAAGTTGAAGTATTTTCTTGCAACACCCTTATCTTCTCTATTTTTTTTTCATTTGCTGTTCTGCTTCCCTGTGCCTCTAATTTGTTGTTTTGCTTCCTTTTTTTTATCACCTATAAGAAAAGCATCACAGATCAATTATTTTGATGCAAGATGATATCTGTTTGGTTTTTTTTATGCAAGATGATATTTGTTTGGTGTTTTGATAGAAAATAAAATAATTGATTTGATAAGAGCTTTAAGACAAGTGCTGAGATTTGAAAGCAAGAAATATACAGAAGATGCTATCCAGATTTTACGCATATTTTCAATTTATATATATTTCATATTTTACGCATATATTTTTCAGTGTGCAAGAAATGTACAGAAGATGCTAGATTTTACGTACCCAAATTTGATGATGATGAAATTTTATGAGAACTAATGATCATTGAATATGACTTGAGCTGGATGTTAATCGGTAGGATTTGAACACAAGTTTGTGAGAAATGATAATGAGAGTGAAGAGCTATAAACAAAATCCTTACCTGTGGAGGAGGTCGACGAGGTTGTCCTGTCAATGTTGGAGGAGCTTGGTGGAGGAGGTCGTTGATGGTGGAGGATGGAGTCGACGGGCACGGAGAGGGAAAAAAATTTCAAAAGCCATAAATGAAACCCTTCTTCTAGGTTTAATTTTGAATCGAGGGCAATTTAGTCAATTTAATACTTCACACGTGCGAACTGCAAATGAGTCCCAGTTCTTGGACTGTATGTAGCATAACCCTTATTTTAATATGTTTGGTAAGTACAAAGTTTTTAAAAGAAATATTCATTTTCAATGAAATACAATTCTATTCCAAAATTAGAAGTTCTTGCATTAAATGGAAGTTTAGATAGTGAGTTGAGATGAAATGAGTTGAAATAAAAATTAATAGTTAAATAAAATATTTTTTTTAATATAATTAATATTTTTAGATTTAAAAAAATTAAATTATTTATAATGTTTTATGTAAAATTTGATAAAATTATAATAATTAGATGAGATTGAAAGGAAATAAATTAAAAAGCTTTGTATCCTAGAAATGCTTTGGGACCCAAAAATTTGTGTCCCAAATGGTTATTTTTTTTTTTTACTTAGTAATTAAGAAAATATTTTTTTAATGATGTTGTGAATTATTTATTTATTTTTTAAATATTTTTGATGATTAAAAAAATACATGAAAATATTCGGACCCACATTCTGTAGCGGAACTCTTGTATCCAAACCTCCTCTAGGGCCTAAATAGTTTTTTCTTTCTTCTCTTGTTGATTTTGACCTTCTGAGCCTTTTTACCTTTCTGTAAATTCGTGATTTTTCCGGTGGACTAATGGGTCCCCCATATATTTACTCCAATTTTCTTTCGTTTACCTCTCCATCGTCTCGAACAGAGAATTAGCTTGTAGTAAACGCACAACAATGGAGCAATTTAAAACCCTAGAAATCGTCCGGAAGACTCCAAACTCACGCGTCTTCCATCTCTACCTAAACCGCCCATCCCGTGGAAATGCTCTCTCCGTTGACTCCTTCTCCGAGTTCCCCAGAGCCTTGGCCGCCCTCAATCGGAACCCAGACGTCAACGTCGTCGTCCTATCGGGCGCTGGCAAACACTTCTGCGCCGGTATCGACCTCACAGCCCTGGCTTCCATCACCTCCCTATCTGGGGATCGCGGCCGTTCTGGAGAGAAGCTTCGACGAGATATCAAATTCCTACAGGACTCTATAACCGCGATCGAGCGGTGCCGGAAGCCGGTTATCGCTGCTGTCCAAGGGGCGTGTATCGGCGCTGGCGTTGACATCCTGACTGCCTGCGACATAAGATATTGCACGGAGGACGCGTTCTTCTCGGTGAAGGAGGTGGACTTGGCAATTACCGCCGACCTTGGAACGCTTCAGAGATTGCCCGCTATCGTCGGGTACGGTAACGCGATGGAGTTAGCACTGTCGGGTCGGAGGTTCTTGGGTCCGGAGGCAAAGGAGTTGGGCCTGGTATCTAAAACATTTTGCTCCAAGGATGAAATGGACAAAGAAGTCGGACTTTTAGCCGAGGGTAATCTTGCCTTTTCCAGGCATCTTTTTTTTCATCTTCTGACACTATGATATATCTTGCCTTTGTTTTGCTAATTCTAAGTTTTGGGTGTCAACCTGTTATAATTATAGAAAAATTAAGATAATAATATTCTTTTATGAGTAATGTTATAAACTACGTTCTCATTTGATCATATTAAGTAATATGTAGTTCATTCATCATTATTAGATGATAAAGAAATATGCAATAAATAATTATTTAATGGTGATAAATATGTCACATCTTACTTAAAGATGAAAGTGAGATGGTAGTATAATGTATAGAATTTTTATTTTTTTATTATTATGAGACCCATTTAAATAGTATGTTGGACGTACAAATAGAGCCAGTTTTCTTTTTTTTTTAAAATAAAAATAAAAAACTAAGACAAATGGTCAGGTAATTGTTTTGAAGAGACTAGAATTATTTAGAGGTTTAATGACTTCTTGTATAATTTTTTGTCACTGAACTAAAATAAATTTTTGGATTGGAGAAAAAAAATAAAAAAAATAAAAATCTAAATTTTTTAGAAGTGGGATGAATAGCCTAGGAAGCATGAAAAAATTTGGCCGGGGCCCTCGAGTCATTGGCATCTTCACTAGTCTAACTATGGGACAGCGTGAACGTCTGGGATTCAAAATTCCCAGAGAGTTGAATTCTCCCAAGCATGAAGATTGGGGATCAATAAACTTGAGCAGCAAAGAGGATGGAATTTACCATATGCTTATGGATAATGGCATAGATATATATGTTGGCAATTCAAAATATTTGTCTAGAGTTCCTTGAGTCGGCATTAAATCTCTTTTTTTCCTCTAGTTTTTTTAAATACAGAGGAAAATGGTTGTGGCATGCAGGAATTGCTTCCAAGTCTCCCCTAGCTGTCACAGGGACAAAAGCAGTGCTACTTAGAAGCAGGGAGCTGAGTTTGGATCAAGGGTTGGATTATGTTGCCACTTGGAACTCTGCTATGCTGGTGTCCGACGATCTGAAGGAGGCAGTCTCCGCACAGACTCAAAAAAGAAAGCCTGTATTCGCCAAGCTCTGATGCTGCATGCAGCCCCTTGCATTTCACTGTCCAACACTTGATGGGTTTGTTTAATTCAGTTTGGCAGGTGGCTTTCTTCTCGATCGATTCCTTCTTCTCCCCCTCCCATAATTCAAGCTCGAATAAGGGAGAGATAAGAGGACCCCATCATGGAGAATGTGGTCAGATTGCCATCTCATTTGTTGTTGTATTATTGTCTATAAAACTTATTTTATTGCATCGTGTTAGAGTAATGCTACTCATCATTCCAACTTCCATCATCCTCCCATCATCCCATGATGTGTCATTAGATGATTGGATGATGGGAGGATGATGGAAGTTAGGATGATGAATAGATTTTTTCAACAACCATAGACATGTTTCTGCAAATGAGCAAGAGAATCCCAAAGACGAAAGTATTAGGATTTTGTGTGTGTGTGTGTTAATATCTCCTCATTGGATCAGTCCAAAGCTATATGTTGAAGAATTCAACTAGCGTTCATGATAGATAGTTATAAAATAAGTTAACGAAACACAACTAGTGTTGGACTTGAAGGGAAGTTAAAAAAAAAAAAAAAGATTGTTATCTCAATTTCTCTTGATTTGTAACATTAATACTACAATATATGCACAAGCAGGGTTACTTCCCGAAGACTATTGAATATGAAAGCAATCATCCGGTTATTTCTTATTGGGTAATATCTTATGATCATCTTCTGAAAATATGGATTTGTCTCGTGAGATTTCAAGGGGGTGTCTTAACCTTAGAGATTTCCTTCGTGATTTCGTTTTTAGAGAATGACCCTCATTTGAATCTCCCAAAGCTGAATCTCCCAAAGCTTTCACAAAAAGAAGAACGTATGGTGAACACTGATAACAAAGATGGGTCAGACACATTTGTCAATTCTTCCTCGTGAAAAAAAAGCTCTCCTCACATGATCTATTACAGTAGAGTTAGTAACGCCATATTAGTATCAATCACAGTTCGACACTAGTCATTTTGACCAGTCGTGTGTGTGATACGTGCATGTATAAAACTTTTAAAAAAAAATAATAATTGAAATGCCTTAAAAATTATTTCAAAAAGTAAAAGATTTGAGGAAAAAATCCAAAATGATTCAAAAGCTACTAAAGGGCCACTACACAACGACATACAGGCCCAGGAAAAACTATTATGGGGTTCTTAACCTGATCTGTAGGCCTGGTCCAGTAGGCATGATTCAACCAACAGCCCAAATCTGGAGGCTTAATCGGATGCAAAACTAAACCATCAAAGCAATGAAAATCATAATTGAAAAAACCATAAACTGACATTTTCCCAAAACCCTAAACAAAAATCTCAAAATACTAATGGGCATTACGTACTAGTTGATTTGCTGAGCTAATATAAGGAATCGAAACTTTTCCAACCATATCTACATATATATATATATATACGTGTGATGATTATCACAAAAAGTGAGAGATTGATATAACGTGGGGGAAAATCTACAGTACTTAGTCGTTGCTCCTTAAATAAAGCTAGTTGAAGTGATATCGGATAATATTATTACGTCCTCAAGAGTCCTCCCGCCCTAGATATTCTCTCTCCAACGCTAGATTATATATGTATGTGCGTGCGCTCGCTGCAGGTATTGCCAGTTTTGAACCAATCACCTGAGGGTTTGTCGTTGATATGTGACGGGCTTACAAGTATTATTGATAAACCATGTAATGTGGAAACAAATTAACACGCCAATATAAATATATATATATATATATAGTAAAAAACGAAAGCATATATAAGATTCCATGTTAATTTGGCGGTAGCTCTTACACAATGACACTTAGGAAAATGCTGATCCAAGAGCCCCTAGAAAAAGGAATAAAGTTAGAAAGACGATGAAATTTGCTTGTAAAGACAGGAATGATCTGTCCCTTGTAAGCTTCGTAGAACGAGAGAGTTAGAGTTAAAGACGGTACGTACGTAGGTAGGTTGGACTGTGTGTGGGAGTGATGATATCAAGCGGGCCACTTCGGTTCACATGCCCAAAAGACAAACCCCCCATTTTTTGTTGTTACTTTGATGGGCTTTTTGAGGAAGTTTCTCTCTCTCTCTCTCTCTCTCTCTCTCAAGTAGTGTGCCGAGGCTGCATAGAGATTCCGATCCACCAAATACTGAAAGCAACTTTTCTAGTTTTGACAGTTAATAAAACATGCAGCTCATGGCGATTTATGGAGGAAAGGTACGTTTCATGTACCACCATACGTACAAGTAATGTAATATATCGGGGGAACATGATGTCAATTAACACTGCTTTGGAAATTCTACATGATCTCTTCATCGAGTAATTGGGATTTATAAGGACCCATCCAACTTGTAGCAGTAAGTAGTAATATTCAACCATCTAATCACCAGTACATGCATGCACCTTACTTTCCAATAACTCCATCCACCAGTACTCCATATTATTATTATTATTACAGTTTCTGCAATTTTATTTATATATATATATATACAGAGAATTACTTTTTGGATGGTTTATAGCAAGTTGCTGGGGCGGCCCCGACAGGTAGCCAATTGGGTGGAACCCAAATGTTGCAACCTTATTGCCATCCTAAGCTCTGTACGTCTGATTCAACCTTACGTAGTCAAGTAGAATTGGGCAAAGAAAGATCATATCTTCGATTCTTCGGTCTCTATTTTGTTTTAAAAGTCATACAACTTTTCGTTGCCCATCAGTAGTACTGAAGAAAGACAGCTCTATCATTTTTTAATAAAACCTTTATTGAGAATAATTCATTTGTGACGTAAGAACACCGTGGACAGCTCTAACATACACCCTCCTCTGTTTAATTGTTTTTATTATTATTATGATCTTTATTATTTGATGCTTGCATGTATATATATATATATATATTCTCATGGAAATATTATGGCAGGCATGTATAAATTGTAGATTCAAAATGAAGAAATGGTCTCTCAAATTGATCTTCTCAATGGAAAAAAGAAAAGTAATGAAAGTCATATGCATCATCTAATAAGGATTAACTGGGTCAACTTTGAAATCTCTGGCGTTTTTTTTAATTTCTCCACTTTGTTCTAGAAAACTGATCTCATTGGATATCAGTTGTTTCTTTGTGTTTAAAGATTTGCATATTTAATACGTTTGAGTATAAATCAGTACGTAATTAATTAATTACATCTGAATGATATTGATGATCAGTACTCCTTGAATGAGATATTTTAATCTATTTTTCCTGGAAAACATGAGGTAATTAAATGGAGTATTTGAGTTTCCAGCACCACCCCATAAATTAAAATCTATATCAGTGTTCCACCTAAACTGCATTATTAACAAAACCTAATTAAAGTGACTGAAATGAGGACACCGGCCCCTTTAACACATGGAAAATGATGATGATGATGATGAAAGAAAAGGGGGTATGATCCATTTATGATTGACAGAAAGGACGGAGCACTATTTCTTCTTCAACATCAATCACCCTTTTACTGTTTGCACCTCTTTTGAGTTTATAATTAACAGAAATAATTAGCAAACAATGTTCCAGCTGGTTCCCATAATTATTATCCAATAGCCTTGAATTTTTTTAAAAATCGTTTCAATATTAATCGAAGAACAAACAAATGCAGTTAATCATTCAAATTGTTCTTAGATTTATTTTTATTTAAAGTCAATATTATTCTCATAAGAGATGTCCTATGATCTTTCCCTTGCCAAAGAAAAACAAAAGATAACATCTACTCTTTCTGCATATAATTAATATCCACATGATGACTGTAAGGCTTTCTTTTCCTTACAAGTATAAACTTTCAGAAATGATACTGGCAGTCGTGAGTGTACAAGTACCGTACAGTCATTTTAAAAAAAATAAATAAATATGAGACCCACATGAAAGGAAATTAATTTTTTAATAGTGAACCTCACTATTTTTCAAAACGACTATATGACGTTTGCACATTCCACGACTGTATATAACATTCCTCAAAAACTTTTCATTATTGTTGTTACAAAACGAAAACAGGAGTAAATGTCAGAGTCCTTTAAAGCTCTCTCTCTCTTTACAAGTTAGTGAGAACATGTTAAGTAGGTATATGTGTGATCCAATCTGATGTTATTTTTGGATGCTTCAAAGGAGGGCAACCCCCAAGAAAAAGTTAATTAATTAAGAACAAAAAGTCCCAAAAACAGAAAAGAAGAGTGAAAAGATGAGAGGAGGGAGGGAGAAGGAAACCCAAATGAAACGAAGCCAGAAAACCAAAACCAAAACCAAAACCAAAGGGGGGGATCACATTTAATAGAGGGAACGAAAGGGGTATGTATTGCAAGATCGATCATAAGAAGCACAAAGACATTTTCCACTGAAAAACATACTTTACTCAAAACGCAATAATTGCAGCCTTTGACGTTTCCCTCTTGCTCCTTAAAACCCTCTTCAACACCCACACGCAACCTCCTTTGACCCCTCCAAACAAACAAAATAAAAAATAAAAAATATATATATAAAATAAATAAAGAAATAAAGCTAAGAAATTAATAAAGAAAGGAAGGAAAAGGTAATGAAAATCATGGCCGCAATTTGGCTTACGAAAGCCCACAACTTTTTCTCTCCATAGAAAATATATATATATATATATGGAATAGAAGAATTATATATGCATTATGCAAGTGGGTTGAGAGCAATTGCTTGTGGGAATCTCACATCCTTTTACAATACACATGATTTTCTTTGTGTGTGTGTGTCTGTGTCTGTGTCTGTGTCTGTCTGTCTGTCTGTCTCTTTTCCTATTCAGTCTTCTCAATTCTTTAAAATTATTCGTGGAAAATAAGTGTTTCCCTTCTCCCTACGGAATCAGGCTTCTTCAATTGTCAATGTTTGAGGCTCCGGTTTAACTAACATCTCAACCGTCCCACGTTATTCCCACTTCACTTTTTTAATTCCACAACCATCCCTCCTCATATTTCTTTTAGAACTACTCCAATTCCAATAAATAAACTCCATCCGCCTTCTCTTTATTTCTTATTTATGTTACAATATATATATATATTAATTTATAAGTTAGTTTACGTACAGTATTTAAATGGAGATTGCTTATACAAGTTCATATAATTGTATTTAAAAAAAATTAAAATTACAATAATATTTTTTTAAAAATGATATTTTTTCTCCTTTTATTACTATTCATCAATGAGACTGCACACCTACTCTCTCACTTAAAACTGTAAATAAATTGTTTTTTTAATTTATTTATATTGTGTATTTATTAATTTTGAGTGCATCATGCGTGAGATGGGAGTGCATCTATGACATGGGATCCAATAACTCCATGTTTGCTAATTTATTGTATAAATCATGTGAATTAGCTTTTTTCTTCCTTTTTTTTGGAAACATGAATTTTTCAATTACTAAGGCTATGATCGGAATACAAACTCACAATATCAACTCATCTCAAATTAATTATTGATGAAATTCATTATTTTTTTAACTTTTCATATAAAATTAAATTCATCTCAATCTATTTTATATATTTAAACACATCTCTCAATCTACTATTGAAAATATTACTATTCACAAATCAAATCAAATCAAATCATCTCACTAAAACAACCTCGTTTAAGTTTAGCCAGGTGTGTGTATGTGTGTGAGTGTATTGAAGGGGGTGACAAAGATAATTTTCTACATTAAATTGAAAATAAATGCAGCATTAATGATAGGCCAACTCAAAAATAAATTTTGAACCTCTTATTATTTTGTGCATGAGTATTCTACGGTATTAAAGAAAATCATACCATTAGTATAAATTAATAAATTGTACATATATATATAGGGGGTCTCATAATTAGATGTCAATTTAACATTTGAGATTGTTCAATGTTTAATATTTTAACTCATGATCATCTAGAAATTAAATATGTGTCGAATAAGATGTCTGCAATTTAAGGTCCTGTTTGGATAGTGAGATGAGATGAGATGGTTTTAGATGAAAGTTGAATAAAATATTAGTATAATATTATTTTTTAATATTATTATTGATTTTGAATTTTAAAAAAGTTGAATTGTATATTATATTTTGTGTAGAAATTTAAAAAAATTATAATAATGATGATGAGATAAAACTGTTTCTGTATCGAAACGAACCTAAACGAGCTCATGGAAACGGAATCATGTTTTGTTTTAGCCGACTTTATATTAAGTTTAATCCTTGTATTATTGCATGCAAATGTAAAAACACTAGCAAAAAGTGTAGCAATAATCTTTTGGAATTAGACATTTTGCGCGATATTTAATTGAAAGTTCCTTGTTGTCCCAATAACACTCATTTTGAGCTTGTTGGCTTGGTTTGATCTGGAATCTTCTATTGCTTAAAGGAACCGATAATCACAAATTCACAATAAGTACTGGGGGCTATCATTTTATAACAACTCTAAGTATAATTAAAAAAAAATGGTGAGCGACTAAAACGTACATCTAGCTACGGCGTAAATAACATGATGGTAAATAATAGACTTAATCTTATCATGATTTAAATAATGTCTCTATTTACAATAGTGTAAATATGAATTCATATTAATTTATTTGAGTTTTTATTGATGGAAATTTATTGAATGGTTATTAGTATAATTAAAATTTTATTATATAGATTAAAACCTAAATTAATATATAGAGTAATGGTACACGTCGTGCAGTCGTTTTGAAAAAGAGTAGGGTCTACTATTAAAAAATTAATTTTTTTTCATGTGGGTCCCATATTTATTTATTTATTTTAAAATGACTGCACGAGACTTGTACACTCACGACTACAAATATCATTTATCTAATATATATATATATATATGTATGGTGTCTTATAAATTTCTAAAACCTTCCCCACCCACTATGTAACGAAATAGAAGGTAAATAAATTCCTTTCACAAAAAGAAAAACAAGTACCATTTACTTATTGGACACGAAAAATTATGCACACACTCTACTTCTACTAGCACATCATGTATCATTAGTCAATCAATTAATACCATAAAATAAAATAAAAAAACTAAAAAAAGTTTGCCTGAAAATTCAGAATAATTATAAGGCAATTTTGTATTACCTGACAACTGATAATCATTTGGAAATTTTTAGGAAACGAGCCGTATAAGATAATCTATTTGAGGTAGATAGGAGAGGATGCATTTGTCTTTTCACAAATGTGTGCTGAAAACTTTTTCCATGAGAGACAAGAAGATTTGGGGAAATCTTGAGATGGGGCATGATTTGAAGGTGGCATTTTTGTCAGCTACCATAAATCCGACGTGGGTGCCCGTCGTTTTGGGAGCAAGTAGGTCCCCGACCTTTATTCCCTTCACCCAACCCCTCCATCTAGGCCACAATTATCTATTTATTCACCAATCTATCCCTCCCTAATCGACCAATTGCTACAGTCACTTATATTTATGAAAGAACATCCCATGCATTGTCAATGTCAAGGACCCCCAACCCCAAATTCCCATCCCAATCACCATGAATTTTCTCCTTTTTTTCATCACCATCACATTAAAATAATATCAAAAAAAAAAAAAAAAAGCATCATCTTTTCAATTGTGATTATTTATGTAAAAATTATATCTATATTTTTATTTTTACTTGATCTAGATATTGAGAGATGGACACCTCCTCGTACTACTAGTTGAGGTTCAAATCCTCTTATTATTTATTGAGGTGTTAAAAGGGTCATTTGGATAAGGAATGTTTCGAGTGAATATTAGCAAAATGGTTTGAGTTAAAATTTTTATTAGATTTTGAGAAATGGAAGAGAAAATTTTGAATAAGAAGATTATAAAATTAAAACTTTTTTTAATATAATTTTTTAATATAATCTTTATTTTGAAATTTGAAAAAATAATATTATTTATTGTGTTTTGTTTGAGAGTTTGAAAAAATTGTAATTATTAGGTGATAATTAGATAAAAAACTGAAAATTTAAAATTTAAAAATATCTTATATTTGAGTGATATTTGAGAATAAAATTAAAAATACTTTACAACAATTGTATTGCGAAATAGAACCGATGGCATCGTAAGATCTAATTTTGAAGCATATTTTACTTTGTTTATTTCTCGTCCTTCCAAATTCATATAAAAGAAAGAATTGAAACCAAAAATCCCATTCATCTACATTTGATACAGGAAATTTATATAATTATAAAAGAGTTATAGGCTTCATTATAATTTTGGTTAAAATTATAATTTTGTTTTCAAAATAAGTTTTTTTTTTTTTAAAAAAAAAATTAGAAATTGGAATAATCAATGAGGAGCAGCTCTACTACTTTTGCACTATTTTTTAAGACTTTTTGACAGTTAAGTAGTTCAATAGAGAGAGCAGCCGCAGGCATGTTTATGTTTTAACCAACGAAAACGTTGGAGGGAGAGAGGCCAAAGAGAAGAGATTGTTCCCCCTCATGTGAGCACCTTCAAAGGGTGTATTTGTATATTCACACATGCCGTTTAAAGGCACCGGTACACTCCAGCTGTAAGCATATGGCACAAGGACCCTACAGGCTACAACCATGCAACCCATTACCGGGTAACATCGAAATGACGATTATATCCATAATCTTTTTCCCCCAAAAAAAAAAAAAAAGACTAAAAATCAAATTACATTTCTTTATATAATTTTAGACAAGTGAATTAATTCTCCTTATAGTATTTCTTTTATTTGAATAAATATTTTGAACAATACTATATATTCAATAAATATTATAATATCCAGAGATTTTATACTGTCCTAAAATTTGAACAGTAACTTCAGATGCCCAAATCTGCCTCCACCTATTATTTTAAAAAACACATGACTAAGATCTAATTACATTTCATAGACCCTATAACATTCTCAGCAATTAATTTGTTAAATATTTAATAAATATTGTAGGATCTATCCATTTTAACTCACTATAAAATATGAATAGTAATTAAATAAAAATTAAAAATTTATCTGAATTGCATAATCAAACGAGACGCTAAACAAATTACTTTGTTTTTGTGTTAAAAATGTTGTCTTTTGGTAAGGAAGGAAAATAAAATTAATAATAGAAGAGAGAGAGAAGCGCTCCGGTGATTCCCACACACAACACAAAGGTCGAAGACCACTAGGCTTGTTTTTTAGAAGTATTCGGGTTTGGGTTTCGTTTGCATAAGAAACTCCAACCTCTTTCGTGGACACCCAAATGAAACTCTTTAGACGTTTGTTAAAATAGCGTCAAAGGAAAGGAGTTTGAGTCTCGTTTACGCCAAATGGGTCGTCCTATTCCCTTCCCTCTTCTCCTTCTCCTCCTCTTACCTCTTTTCTCTCAACACCCATTACTATAAAAGAAACACACCACCACTCTTCCCTCTCAAACACAACCCCCCACCACGAACCTTTCTTTATTGCCCCTGTATCTCTCCCTTTTTTTTTCCTTTCTTTTTCCCGTTGATTTCCTTTCTTGTTATTCCACATATATATATGCATATCTTCATCAAGAAGGGGCTATATTTAAGAGGTCTGCATGAGTTGCTTGCTTGCTTGAGTTGTAGCCAGCTCAGTTGTTTAAGGCGGGTTCTGGGGACAAAGGACCTGAATTTGTTTTCAAAATAGCAAGCTGAGCTGAGCTTTTGGGTTTGAGAGAGGTATATAAAAATAAGATAAGATGGAGAAGCTCAACTTTGTTAAGAATGGTGTTCTGAGACTGCCTCCTGGATTTCGTTTCCATCCCACAGATGAAGAGCTTGTTGTTCAATACTTGAAGCGCAAGGTTTTGTCCTGCCCCTTGCCTGCCTCCATCATCCCTGAAGTTGATGTCTGCAAGTATGACCCTTGGGATTTGCCAGGTTGGTTTACATGATACACACAATTTATCAAAACCTTTGCAGCTGCAATTCTTTCTTTTACTTTTTGAAGGGGGGAGGGGGGGTTGCAGTTGTGTAAGTTTTATAAAATATTTAACCAATCGCAGAACATATTGAGCTCGGTTCTCTTATATGACCAATCTACAAAAACATATGACTGCAAAATCAATGCCTTGCAACCTTTTTAGGATTAGCGGTTACTTTCGTTTGTATTTTTTTCCCAATTTTTCTGATTCACGAAGCTTCTGGGGGTTCAGGTGATTTGGAGCAAGAGAGGTACTTCTTCAGCACTAGGGAAGCCAAGTATCCCAATGGGAACCGATCCAACAGAGCCACCGGCGCCGGTTACTGGAAGGCCACTGGAATCGACAAGCAAATTGTAACTTCAAGGGGCAACCAAGTTGTGGGGATGAAGAAAACTCTGGTTTTTTATAGAGGAAAGCCTCCACGCGGCTCTAGAACTGATTGGATCATGCATGAATACCGCTTTGTTAATGCTGAAACCACAGCCGCCAATGCCCCACAAAAGAACTCAACCGAGGTGAGTTCTTATTTCTATTACATTTTTCCCAATTCAGAACACCAAATCTATGCAAATTTCAACAAACCCACGTCAAAAAAACATGCCCAAATTATGCTCCGTAAACTACCAGCATTGGCCATGTAGATTATCCTAAATTTTTTAGTAAAGGTAACGATTTTATCTTAATCTTCTGCAGAGTCTTGCGGTTCCAATGGACAATTGGGTTCTGTGCCGCATATTTTTGAAGAAAAGAAGCTCTAAAAACGAAGACGAAAACGTACAATTCGGGAACGACAAAGCTGCCCGGAAACTTGGGGTTACCAGGCCTGTTTTCTATGACTTCTTGACAAAGGACAAGACGGACTTGAATCTTGGCCCTGCTTCATCCTCTTCTGGCTCAAGCGGAGTCACAGAGGTCTCGTCCAACGAGTCAGATCATGATCACGAAGAAAGCAGTAGTTGCAATAGTCTTCCTTTTTTTAGAAGAAAACCATAACAAAGCTATGTAATCTTCTTAGGCGTTCTTAATCTGTACCAGTAATTGGGCATCTGATTCCCTAATCAGAATAACCATCTCCGAAATCCGATCTTGGGTCATGAAGTTTCGTGTCTCTTGTATGTTACTATCGCCATTTTCAGTAGAGTAACCAAGAAACAATCAAACTGGCATCAACTTGTCATTGGCAATATGGTTACTATGTAGTGAAATTCCCAAAGTTTCAACAATATTGCGGTGTTTTGATCTTATTTGCATTTGAATAAAGTTTCTCACGAACACATTATAAACTGACATTGTTAAAGCACACCATGCAAAGGTACACCTCTTTATCGAAAGGCAAATGAATTTTGAGTATAATTGAATGAGAGTAAAGAAAGACGGAAAGAGGGAGGAAATTAAGAGAGGGAAAGGGAAGACATATGCATATGTATTGTAATGATAACTTTGTCAAAAGAGAACCAATTCTTGGGAGCACAAGAATGAGAACATGATCTTTGTTAGATCAGCTTCGCACGTGGTTCCATTCTCCCTTTAGGGAAAGGCAAAACCTCTTTAAAGATCAAATTCCCAAACCCTTTGTGTCCAAATGGACCGAATCTCCAAAAAATAAGAGTCTGTCTCCAAAGTCCAATAATATCACGTCCTTCATAAATATACCAATCTATTTCTTTGGAAAAATGGCCGACTCTTGTTCACAGAAACAGACGTCCTGATCAAAATTCACACAATTTTATAGATGCTCTCCAATCTGGGTCATTGAAAAATGGCTGATTCTTGTTCTTGTTCTTGTTCAAAGACACAGACATCATGAAAGCTATTTTCCACAACATTTGTTGCGTTTGTCTTGCTCTTATACCAGTACAAGGAACCAGCAGAGTAGGTAAATTGCTGCTGTGGGGAATCAAAATTAACTAAAAACTTGAATCTACAAGACCAGTAGGTGAAAATTAAGAGACTAGAAAATATGAGATGGGGGGGTCCCAGCTGGCTTTGAAAACTAATCCAATGGCGTTGGATTCTTTCAAGTACATGATTCTTTGCACCTTCCTGTAAGTTTGCGTAAACAATGGTACAACTTGGTAAGCAATCAAAGACAGGGCATTGGTCCGCACCCTCAGAGAAGTATAGGATCATACAAAGCATATGATTTTTTTAAGATTCCCGATATGGTGAATGTCATGTGGACCCAATTCTGCTATGGTTTTCGTTATTGAATTTTTGGGACAATAAACAGCCAATATCTGCATGGCATAGAGATTCTCCATCTTCCAGCCATATATACTGCAACTTTGACCTGAATTAACTGTGTAAAATACTGGTGTACGTTGAGAATGAAAGGGTGGAGAATGAGGTAAGAGAAGACTAGCTAGGAGAGTGAATTCTAAATCCAATTCATTGCTTGCAAGTAACCTAGCTAGGTGTTTATAACTTATTACTATCATCAAATTTTCTTGAGAACATGCACTTCACCCACGAAACCCCAATATATATATATATTTTTTATTTCTTCGTGAAGTAATGCCCTTAACATTTCTTAATATAAAAAAAAAAAAACTAAAATTAAGTACATATTGTCGTGGACGTGTCACGCATGCATGGGCCATTAGGCGGTTATAGTTGACTCACCCAATCATCAGTATATAAATTAAGGTGAAAATACAAGATGATCATCCCATACTTATTAATCTATCAATGCGTAGGTCCAAATAAATTAAATCAATAATAATAATAATAATAATAATAATAATAATAATAATAAAGATAATTAATTCAGGCAATTTGTAAAATATGGTGTGACAAAGGGTGGAAGTTAGGTTGTCCCCGCACTCAAACAAGGATGATATCATTGTGAAAAATAGGTTAAAAGGGAAGGACACAAACCCCACAAGAGAGTGCCAAGTGGACAGCGGGCAGACGAAGGACGGCATGTAGGAAAAGAAACCTTGTCTGTCAGTTTGATTAGTTTTTTATTATCGAGCTCATTGAGTTGTTTTCCTATTAATTACATGGGAAAGAGTGATTAAAATTTTGAATAAGATAAGGAAAAATATTGCCGACCAGAGGTCCAGAGTTTCTTGTGACAGTGGTATAGAGAATCCATCTAAGGCTGTTGGAGTTCTTCACGTCACCCTTTTCTATATAAATTTCATTTTCGTGACAGACCCAAGATGTGAGAGAGAGAGAAAGAGAGTTGAGTTGTGGATTGCTGACTGGGGCTACATATTTTGTCAATCACGTGGGCAGCCCGTCATGGGAGACCACACACTCGCAGGATCAACTTTAGTAGGCTCACCTGATTAGGTCAATCACTTAAAAGAAACCCCTACCTGTGTAGAAATGGTTGATGACAATGTGGGGTCAGTTTCAAAGATGGCCAGTTTTGACATCTTCTGATAACATTTTTGCCTTACAGGCATGAAACGGAAGGGAAAAAGAACGCCAATGAATTATCAATTATGTTGACCGGTTCCCAAAACCAACCTAGCTACTTTTTTATATGTGGTTTTTTTTGCACAAAATCAATATTTTTATTCACAAAAAAAAAAAAAAAACCCTTGCTTAGTATCCTGCAACAAAGACATCTCCATTTTTTTAACCACATTAATTCCAAATTTCCATTAATATGGTCTGATCAAATATGAAATATAAGGTTGTGGGCCATGATGGTAATTGAAGGTTTCACTCTCTCCCTCTACACCAACCAGATGGGTATGCCTGTCAATCTTAATCATCCATTTCACACAGCTGAAAGGTATCCAAAGACTTACAACAAAGTTAAAAGAATCTCTCTCTCCGTCTCTCTCAAATGAGAATTATGAACTAAACATTGAGTAGATGCAAGAAACCAACACTAGGGCTAGTTTGGGTAATAGAGTATTCTCATAATATTCTATTATTATTTATTATTTTATTATTACTTTTTACTATTATTTAATATTATTTTTTTATTATTTCTTTACTATTAGTCAAATAATATCTGAAATCACCTCACTAACCAAATACAACCTAAGACCTCATAGTTGAGATTAAAATTTAAAATTAAATAAAATATTATTAGAATATATTTTTTTAATATTATTTTTATTTTAGAATTTAAAAAAATGAAATTATTTATTTTATTTTATATAAAAATTTAAAAAAATTATAATAATTAAATAAAATGAAATAAAAATAATTATAAAAAGAAACTAGACCTAAAAAGTAATAGCCAGAACTCGGGCCAAAAAATCCAAAAACCAATAAATTGTCCCAACAGTTGAAATAAATGGGCGGGGGAAAATGTTAAATGATATTGGGACAGCTGCCTCCCGAGGTGGTGGGTGCCCCCACACCCACACACTCTGAAGGATTAGAAATTTAGAACTCTGAGCTCAGGAACAGTTAGATGCATGGACGGCAACAACCTGCATTATTGTGGGGTTGTGATTTCTTGCCCTATGCGTTAAAAGAGAAATGATATTTCTAATCGTAAATTTGTAAATATCGTGTAAATGTCATGGAATTGTTTTGAAAAAAATAAATAAATATGAGACTCACATAAAAAAAAATCAACTTTTTAATAGTAGACCTCATTCTTTTTCAAAACGACTGCGTAGCATTACTCATTTGTAAATAGCTCATTTCCGAGGAAACGCAACAAATGAAACAAAAGAACTGCAACATGCACAAACATGTCAAAATTCTCAAGCTGCGGAAGTCACATTTTATGCTTAATGACAAAAGTACACATTAGACGAACATACGAACAACTTATTTTCTAGAAAGGGCCCACACGTGAGAACGTCATGTGAGAGTTGCGTGTAAAAGGGCAAACTTCCCCAAGAGTGGCAAAAGGATTTCCCCTGAAATAATTACAGTAGATATTACTGCTATATACAATTCTTGACAATTAAAAGTTATTTATATTCAGATATTTTGGATGTTAAAATCAGTCACCTGGGTATATACTATATAGAAGGGGAGTAGGGAGGGATTTTTCAACCTTTCTTTCGGTGGTTTTCGTATCTACATGTCTATCCAACCACATTTTTCTTCAACAAACAACAAAAAGGACCACCTCGTCGTACAAGTATTATCCTTTCCATGACCATTGATTAAGATTCCCCCGTGACACAAATTAGAAAATCTCATCAGCCCTTCAGCTGGGGAGGGGACGTTTTCCTCTCTAGTTAAAGCCCAGCAGAAACGTCTATGAAACATCTAGGCTTTGCACGGGGCACGAAACCTCTAAATTCAAACAATCACGTGGAAGCAAAGTTACATTACAATTGACACCGAAGAATATACTTCCACTTTCAAAAACCAGCAGTTTGACTTTTGTAAGATCATGGTCAAAATCATCACATTTAGGATTGGTTTGAATTAGTTAGATGAGATGAGAAAATATGAGAAAGTCATAGATGAGTTGAATAAAATATTATTTTTTAATATTATTATTGTTTTGAAATTTGAAAAAATTAAATTGTTTATTATATTTTGTATGGAAATTTGAGAAAATTGTAATGATGAGATGGGTTGAATGTTTCAGTATCCAAACGGGGACCTAGTCTTCCCACCAATCTTACACTTGGCTCCCGAACTGAAAATGTGATTCATTTGTGATTTACACAGTAAGAAAGGGCTTCTACTGCTCTCAGTATCGCACTCATGATCATTGACACACAAATGTTGGGTATGCACTATGCAGCTAGACAGATACAAAACTGGTAAACATCAAATCTTTTATGGCCACCGTTGACAATGAAGTTTTAGATATTGTTATTGACCATCTGACGTTCGTTAAGAAGTTGCCAAGCCAAAGATCATACAAGAACTAAAGTTCATAGTGTGATCAAAAGTAAGTAATAACCATGAAATTATATTATAGAGACATGACTGTATAAAGTTCAATATTATGGAGTGATCAAAATGGCAGTCACTCTATAACTAATATTATAGAGTGATCAAAACGGCGGTCATCATTAATATCCAGCTAAAGTTTCATGCTACACTTCAAATGAAAAGAAAAACTGCACTATGAAGCCAAGAATCACAAAAGTACCCCTTTCAGGCTTTCCTAGTGTTCTTACTCATTTTGTCAACTGACTTAGCTGCTCCTGATGTCTTTCTCACTAGCTATATCAGTACCAGCCCCTGAAGTTTTTGAAGGAGGTGGTTCAGAACATCCCCTCAGGACAGCCTCATTCTGAAGGACAGAAAAAAAAGTCATCTCTGGGACTTTAGGTGTTGACAATGTCCAACTACCCGTCCCTAAATACAATCGGGACCTTAGGTGTTCAACCCATTACTTGAACACCACCCTCAAAAAACAACCGTGTTGGCTGCCTTTATTCATGAGCAAAGTCAAGATGCAACTCAACTACAATCAACAACTACAATCAACACCATAATTAAGAGTTGCAAAGACAATATATGCACATGAATGGCATTATATAAAATTATTAGATTATTCATTCGTTCAATAATTATGGAAAGGTATCGGGCCAGTAACACATTTTTAATAATCTCGTACATAAGTTTGTTGGAGAAAAAAATTTGAAGTGCTAGCAAAAATGCAAAGGTGACAATTTAGCATGCACTTACCTCTCAGATGAGGTACTCATTTGTACAAAATGAGTCATTTTTTATAAGTACCACTCAGATGAGTCTTTTTTTTTTTTTTCAGTACCTCTCAGATGAGGCTTTAAATTGTAAGTTCTCATTTTGTAAAAATCGGATGGCAAATACAGATAAATTTGAGCTGGACTGCACTCTGGCATATTCGAATTCATAGACCAGGTATTTCAGTTGGTGGATTTTAATTCACAAACTTAGGATGCCACGTTGATGCTAAGCAGCTAGCAATGGCAGAAAAGGCTTTCTTATGTATATCATGTTAAATCAGATGAGCAGCACACAATAGTTTTGTCTACCCAGCATCATTTTCTTATGTATATCATGTTAAATCAGATGAGTCATTTAGTACCTCTCAGATGAGAGTCTTAAATTGTAAGTTCTTATTTTGTACAAATCGGATGGCAAATACAGATAAATTTGAGCTGGACAGCACTCTGGCATATTCGAATTCATAGACCAGGTACTTCAGTTGGTGGATTTTAATTCACAAACTTAGGATGCCACATTGATGCTAAGCAGCTAGCAATGGCAGAAAAGGCTTTCTTATGTATATCATGTTAAATCAGATGAGCGGCGGCACACAATAGTTTTGTCTCTACCCAGCATCATTTGTCCCCATTGATATGATCAAGTTCCATAGTAATCAAAACAATTTCATTTATGCTTGTATCAGACAGTTTTTTTATAGAGAGCATCCAAAAAAGTTTAAATTATTGAAGCATCAAGCGCCAAAGTAATAAAAACAATTGCATGTATGGCGGTTAAACTTTCCAAAGAGGGTTAAATTAACCAAGGTACTTGAGCAGGGGAGGTTGACCTACACCAACTAAGGCCCATAAGGGTGACAGAAACTTAATGGAGACCACCTAACATTAATCCAACCCAGCTTATAACAAATATGCAACTGTAAATCTATCCAAGAAAAGTATCACAAACTGGCAATAAAAGCGAAAGCTAATTTTGTCTTCTCCCTAAGATGTTAGTGAGCCTCTTTAACATCTGTTTCCAATGTTTAAACCCATATAAGTATGGCCTTCCCCTACTAATCCCTTAACTAAAATAACACTAATCTAAATTCCCACAATCCACCTTCTTACCACTTTCAAGGATAGAGATACCTACAATATCTATTTAAAAAAGTTCGATGTTCCTGATGCAATATTTAGTACAGTCCATTTGTATATGGCCTTATTTTTTTTATATATGCAAAGTCAGTTCAATTCATAAAAGGAGCAAAAAAAGGTCATTATTTTTCATTTAGATAAATTCACACCACATCCTATAGATTATATCAGTAAAGGAGTGGAACTTTCATCTAACAGTACAAAACACATGATGTAAAATAAAAACAAACACTGATTTTCTTTGATAATTCCACTAAGATGAAGCAACACTTATGGTATATG